>JADMLL010000007.1:9424386-9510767 GCA_016920875.1 Columbicola columbae
TGAACACGCTTCCTCTCAATTTTAGAGAGCAAGTTCCGATCCTTAAAGCTGCTTCTAAAACTATAACAGCTGAAGCGTATTGAGCAGCACCTAAAAGTTCCTGACCAATCACAGATATAATGACGAAAGGAGATTTATCTAACTTCATAGCTTCTAATTGATCGAAAATTGGTTCAAGAGTGGCTGAAATTAAAAAAAAAAATGTTTAACTTCCCAATTCGATGAACTTGACCAAAGTCAAAGGTAACACTACAATCACTCACTTCTAAGAGGAGACTTCATGGCCGCTTCTATTAAACCAGCTAGTAGTTGAGCATTTGAAGGATCTTGAGCTAATCCACTACTAAAGGCTGCTAATGCTTCGCCGTGCCTTCCAAGACATTGCAAAGCTACGCCCTGCCTATAATATGCCTGAAAATATTATAATTTATTATTATAAAATTATGATTTAGGTGTATAATAAACAAAAATTTGAGGTGCACATACCTTTGGCCATTGACTGTTAAGTTCTCTGGCTCGTATAGCATCCTGTAAAGCTTGTTCGAACCTGCCCATTTTGACGAGGGCTGCAGATCGGTTCGAATACAAAATATGGTTGGTGGGGTCGAGGGAAAGGGCGTCTGTGTAGAGAGCCACAGAGGTTGCAAAGTCTCCGCTTTGACAGGCGGCATTTGACTGTCGGACTTTCTCCAAGAACAAGGCTTTACTTGCTGCAGGTAGTTGACACGTGCCTTCTGGCTCCACCTGTTTAATGAAATAAGATCAGTCAAATAACCCCCTTCAGTGTGTATTTTATTATCTCGTGTTTGCTCTACTTTTAAAGACACAATCTCGAGTTATTTATTACTTTTTAGACTATTTCAAGACAATAATTATAAAATAGGCAAGGTGGCCATTTGCTAAAGGAAGGAATTCAATAAAACAAAATTTATTAAATTTAATAAGGGCGGTACAACTGCCTAAGAAGTTATTCATACCATATCATATGTAAGGCGGTAGAGAAGTGGCAAAACCTATTATTTTCATGTAATAAAATTAAAATACAACCGTCACATACTCTCAAAAAACTACTCCAACTAAGCTAACTCGTTTTCCTTTTTTCTATTCGTCGCCCATTCTCCCAACAGCATCTACATCTTCCCCTGTTAACTCAACGCTGTTTAATAGCCTCCGAATAAAATCTTGGAACTAATCCCGACTAACTTCTTTCAGATTCCAGGACTTGAAACTCATAGATTCAGGACCATGACACAAAATAAAATAAACCAGTAACACAACTTTCGCATCGTTATATTCCTTGGGCGAATGTTTTTGATTAAATGAAACTGTTACTGAGAAATAAAATTGTTTTTGAAGGAATTGAAGGGAAAAAAAAGCTTTAAAATAAAACTCATGTTTCTTAGAATGGAGTTGACCAGGCAATTTTAAATTTTTTTTTACAATAAAAAAAAAGTTAAAAGTTCATTTTAAAAAGGAATTTTACAGTATTTACAGTTACTCTGTGAACTAGACATAATACAGGAAGTGTTTTTCACCGAAATAAATCAAATGGTCAGCATATAAGAGGCTATTGATTAATTAGCTGGTCCATTGATGAATTCATCTGCTTTCTTATTTCATAAGTCACATTATTATTTGGCGATTTTGGCTAATACTAAAACATACATATACAAACAATACATAAATTGTTAATTATTAATAAAACAGATAAGAAAAATGCAATCACGAATCACTTATGTACCTTTGGTTCACATTAAGATTGAACTCTTGACCTTCAATTTGAGGTTAGGTTTGACTATGGGTTTGAGTTAGACTATGAGTATAGGTTATTGTATGGAAGCGGGGAGTTGGGGAGACAGTTATACACTACACTAAATAGTACTATATTTGGGTTTGACTGTTAGTTAAGTTTAGTACTTTCCAAAACAAAGTTGGTGACCTGGTTGTTGGGTTTATTATGGGCTTGAAAGGTTAATTTTGATTTAGATCATCACCTGGTGATGATATGACCTGGAGACAGACTTCTACAACTAATATTTGTTTTTAGTCGAGGATCAACTAAATCTAACCCACAATCAAACCCAAACCTACACTATAGTGTATGAATCATTGTATAAGTAACCACATCCCAAACCAGAGGTTGGCTCTTTTACTCCTAGGCTGTGGCTCTTTCAAAAAACGTTTAATTCAGGTCCGGAGTGCTATTCAATAACTAAATATTATCTCTACGTAAGTATGATACCAAGTTTTATTTAATTAACTATTAGTTAAGCTAAGACACACAGTATTTAACAAAGGCAACTTCCAGACTGTACTTTTAACTCAAATCATTTTGTTATAAATATCTCAGCAAAGCTTTAAAGAATGACTCTTTACATAAATTTCAATTCAATTTGCTTCATATTTGAACTCTTTTAAATGACGAGTATGCCGACCACCACAGTCTAATCCAGCGGTCGGGGAACCGGGGTAAATCACCCCAAATGGGGTAAAAATGAAATTTTTGGGGGTAAAAAGTATATATTTTTAATTTCCTATTTTATAAACCTGTTTATATATTTCAACAATTTAGCGACATATACATCTCACTCCCTGTTAGCTCCGCTCACAAGAATCAAAGCTCCTTGCTTTGGTACTGCCACCAGACGGGTGTCCACGAGCCAGACACAGAGTTTCTATTGAAGAAGCTCCCGGCCACCCGGCTCCAGATGTTCAGCTAATAGGAAATAAGATCAAATAAAAATAAAAATTGTCAAACGGTTGGCGACACTTTCGTCAACTCATTTTTATATTTACAGTTATATGTTACAGTATCAAATTGTCAACCTTCACTAATGGGTTTCAATTTGTTATATATAAATACTTATATTACAGTTATATATTATTAGGTATTACATTGATAAACTGAGTAAATGATGTTTAAATTAAATTTTTAGTTATTGTTATGTGGGGCTATAATATGAAAGATGCTAAAAAGAGGCGATTTCGTTTTTTTTTGCTTTGGGGTAATACCAACTTACAAAAAAATATTTTGGGGTAATGATTGAAAAGTTCCCCGACTGCTGGTCTAATCTAAATCCATAGTCAAACCTAACCTCAAAGTGAAGGTCAAGAGTTGAATCAAAAGTGCAAAAGACATTCACGCCAACGATTCCTATACTACAATTTAATAATTTTAGTGTTAGTCCATAACTGATCATGATATCAAGACTTGCAAATTTTCCTTTTTTATGTATTTTAGACTGGCGATTATGCAAAAAAAAAAATGGCCAGTAATAAAAAGGAAACCAATATCAAGTTCAGGTTTCTTTTATAATAATAATAATGACAAAAGTTAGATAAGAAAAAAGGGAGAAAATTACTTTATCATCATAAAAGGAAATAAATTGTCACTAAAGTAAACTCTCTAAAAGGGCATTAAAGGAATAAAAAGGAGAAGAAGAACAAGACTTGTGTAAAGCACTCAATGGGAAAACAAATTTCAAAACGTCACCTACAAAAACTAAAACTGCTTTAGAGTTGAGATGAAGAAGAAGAAGAAGAAGAGAAAAAAAAATTTTAAATTACAGTATTAATTGAATTTTAGAGAAATTCCACAATTTTATGTGAACGGTAAATAATATTTCAAAGAACACATCAGATAACACTTAATTAACTTGTACCAGTCAAAAGGGGAGGGCTCGAGAAGGTACTTCCACCTGGTTAAAGAAATAAAAAGAAAAAAAATTTTTTTTTCTTGTGCTTCTCGGGATAGATAAATTCCAAGATAAAAAAAAAATAATATTACTGGTTAACGCATATTCTGGTACGCTTCGGACAAGAAAAAAAAAACAACCTCATGAAAATCAACTGTATCTCCATCCAATCGATGGAATAATGTTATTTTAAAATTAAACTATTATCTTAAGCAATTATGAACTTACTCTCGACGATAATTTCCTTCTTCTTCTTTTAATATGAAAACTATTTTTAAGATAAATTCACGATAAATTCTTTTACACCAAGTCAGGAATACAAAAATAATTTGCTATCGATGAAGCATCCTTCTGCAAAGTTTGAACACAAAAAAATTCAAACCGTACAGTTTGCTGGTTAACTGGTAAATTTGAATTCTGTTAGTATGATTATAATAATCATATACTGGCTATTACTGGGATTCTTCATTTAAGGGATAATTTCTTTTTACTAACACTCCCAGACCTGTTGGAGTTCATCCTCAGTGGGTGTTTGGGTTTCTATTCGGTGGTATAAACAAATGTGAATACAACCTATTTATACGAACTTGTTGTCTTGGAACACAGATGACAGTGAACTAGGGATGCAAATATACTAGTACCGATTTGAAATTAAATGTGATAAGATATGTCAATAATTTTATTTTAATATGAAAGCCTGTACCTTAATCTACTTTTCGACATAGTTTCCGCCAGTATTGAGGCACTTGTACTAACGTTGTCAGTTTTGGATGCCCTCCTCATAGAAGTCTGCCGTCTGACTTGTTAACCACAGCATCACAACTGTTTTGACTTCATCATCGTCTTGAAGACGGAAAATCATCCCGCAAGGACGAAATCCTGTTTTCTCTCACCTTATTGTCCACTTCCTGCACCAAATTTCCGTGAACCATCCGTGAACTGCACAGATCTCACGATCGCTTTTCGATCACTAAGAAATCATATAACTGCTTCACAGTCAGCGGGACTCAAGGTTGTCAGAGCTATCTTAAACACTCAGTACACAACACAAACAAGGAAGAATCAGACTGTAATGGCGTCAGTGCGTAGGCAACAGATGTAGGTACCCAATGTGTATGCAAAGAACACCAACCGCAGCGCTGCGGCCGCGCTCAGATTACTAAAAGTCATAGCTTACTGTGCTATACTAGCACTATTACTGTGCTTACTATGCTTTATAACTAGCGGTTAGTTAAAAAAAAAAATTATTGCCAATTGTTTTGTATAAATTTCAAATTTTGTTGCGAATTGATTCGACTCATTCCATTAAAATTAGGTGTGTGAACAACATCCATAAATATTATGTTACATAAATAAATAAATCAATGAATTCACACCGTAATATCTTTTATTTAAAGAACGTTAAGATTGTCGGTATTAGATTTACGACCTGAGCCAGTGGACAATTATGAGTGAACAACCACTAGTGGGCGGTTATGTCAATTATCGGTGTGAATCATTTGCTGTGAGTATCATAATAGTAATATAATCATCTGTTGTGAATACAATCAATCATTAATTAGAAGAGATCAACAGGAATCCTGCAGGTTAAAACAGCGCTCAGGTTGAGAGTTATCATTTGATCAGTGAGCTTATATCAATTATCACCAGCTAGTTTGACTCATTAGACCCAAATTTAAGATTCTTCCTTGCAAAAGGAAGACTTAGTTCTGGGGAAAAAAATTTTTGGGGGTTGCATGTTTTGTTTTTAATAAAATTAATAACAAACCCAATTCGAATTTGATATTATCTACCTAATATTAAAATATCTTTTCAAAGTAATTCCTACATCCAACTTCAATAAAGTCTACCAAATTGCTTATTGCACTCCTGCCAACTTGTAGTCTACTAAATGTCTGAAAGCAATTCTAGAGACTCCACAATAATTTACTGTTCGACGAGGTCTTGAAGTTATACGGTAACGATTTTCTAATTGCGAAAAGGCGACTATTTCTCGTCAGCTATTTGCTGAAGTACCCGTAGCAGCACATCATTTTTCCTTAACCTTTCTTCGCCATATTTCTGCCGTTTACTGTAATCTTTTAACATCTTCCAATCAGGAAACCTGTGTCCGAACATTAATGTTCCCATCAGGTGCCCGGTACAAAAACACCAACATTTGGGGACAAATTCATTCGAAAAGTAAAAATGCTTTGTAGTAGAAAATCGTTTCCATAAATTGATTACCAGGTGAAGTTTGAATGAGTCATATCGACTCGCTTTACCGTAATCAACATCCGTAACGTTAATGACTCAGAAGACGTAGTCAAATCTCGGGACAGTTTGTTTCCTTCCCGAGGCCTTTTTCTTAATGGACACAAAATAAAATAAACTAAAATGTAAAACCGACGACCTTTAACACCGTGCTCACGTTCTACATCACGGCCATATTCACAAATTAATCTACATTTAATTATTAAATCATAGAAAAAAATTTTAATAACAATGAAGGAAAAAAATCCTAATCGCGCCTTTGGGAACGTTTCTCAAGTAAACACCTTCCACGGTGGAATAATAATATTAAAATATCCGCATTTATTAATAAAATTATAAAAACGAAAAATTTTTAACTTGGTAACATTCAAATCAAATTCTTGAATTAATAAAGGCTTCTGCTCTGGCTGAGGAGTATAATGAAAGAAGAAACTTGGCGTGCGAGAGGAAATTTCATATTTGTGTCTGGGACAACCTAAATTTGTGTGTGTTTGGGGTTTAATTTTAACAGGAATTCAAACTTAAGTGAGTACAGTGAAACCTCTCATGGCGAGAAATTCGTATAACGAGCAACATAATACTGCAAAGTGTCTCTCATAATGACATGAGCGACACGTACATGGGGAATCTACCTCAGACAGAGAAAAAGTCTTTCGAACTCCAAACCAGGACAGATTCAAATTTAAATCTTTGTCTACATGTCTTATTCTCTTTATTAGTGCCCAAAATTATTTCGTTTCCACTTTCATTCATTTTTAATTTTTTAAACTTAGCTATTCATTTTCTTCCTGCCTTTCCAAACCATCTCGGATTCTGTTCAAACTTTTCGAATTAGAAGACAGTTTTAATATGAGGAATTGATTCAGAAAGCAACAATCTTGTGAAATACGAGAAAGGCTGAAAGCAAAATTGCTGGCGTACAATGAGAAGCAACATCCTAAATAAGACAGTAGCCATGCGCCATGAAATTCTTCAGTGATAATGTGGTAGTCACATTTTTATCAAATTTTGAACCGTCAGCAAAGACAAATCACTCTAGGCTGCTTTGGAGTAAAAAGAAATTATGTACATAACTAAGAGAATATTATTAATCTCATATTTGACAACAATTTTATGTATTTTATTGTTTAATAAACGCTAAACATAAATTTTGTTCTGGGTTTAGGTTCGGTCTGGAACGTATTATCCCATTTTACATTGATCAAAGGGGAAAAATTGTTTCGCATAACGAGTAAACTCCGAAACGAATTAAACTCGTTATGAGAGGTTCCACTGTTCATTCTGTGGAGGCTTGGAATGTTATTATCATTAATAAATTACTTCTATCGAAACCCAACACACACTAACTTCTGGGGTTAAAAGAGTAAGCAAAACACCAGGAGGGTTAGTAAGATGAAACTCCAGCAACAGTATAGAAACATATTTTTCATAAATAACGCACGCTGTCGTCAAGAATTCATTTCAAGCCCACTACACGCTTTTGAAAAATTTTTCGTTAGTTATTACATAAAGTGTGCATTATTTATGAAATCTTGCTTAATGTGTACAAGTTTTGTTTTTCTTATTCATCCAACATGACAACTAACCATACATGTATAAAGATGTTACAAAGGATTTTGTAAAAATAGTTTTAGAACGAAACAATGGCTGGGAATTTGATGTAATTAACATTTTTGTTAACATTCTTTCAGCAATAATTGAACCTGCTAACACCCAAGTTTGTTACCGAGGATTAACAACTCACCGATCCGTACTGTTCGAATCTAAAACGTTAATGTGTACACTACATCACCTTGCTAATCTACGGATCCGATTTCCCAGATGTAGTTAAAGTTCAAAAGTTTTTCTGCCATTTTTATCTAATATTGGCTTAGTTCATGCCAGCGAAAACATTTCTGGAGTCCCAGAACTCCTTCTAATAGATAATGTAGCGGATTAACCTAGATAGCATCACAATTTTCGGTGTTTTAATGGATCACTCAAGTTAATCTCCTCATTACGTAGATTATCTATAGAATAACCGCGGTACAGAGAATTTTAATGTAAACAAAGACGAAGAAAAGGAAATTGAGTGATATCTAATGTTTCGCGGCCATTAATCATAACGTGAATGTTTTAATTAGGGTAATTAACTGCTTCAAAACTTTTTCTAAAGATGAAGAACATTGGTAACTACGTAGATAATGGTCAATTTTCAAAAATTTTGACGTGACATCATGATTCAGGATAAAACAAGAAATTTAAATTTTTAAAATTAATTAATCAGATTTAATTTTCAAAATTAATTTCAAATTTTAATTTCATTGGCATCAATACAACAGAACAATATTCGTTTCCTGAACAATGTTCTTAAGAATAAGAATTTCGGTCCGGGCCAACTCTTAATATTAACGATCCTTTCAATTGGGAATAACAAGAGATGTACCTAAAAATTAATTCCTTATCAGGAGAGAATCTTAAAGGGACTCACCAACTGAGTGATTGAAAAAACAAAATTGAAATTTTTAAATTTACATAATTTAATTTTTTGACAAGTAATGAAAACAAGTGTACGAAGAATCTTAGCCGAGGTATTATTCTCAGCAAGAAATGTTACTTGGACCACGCTAAAAATGACAATTCCTCTACCCCAGCCACTCCATTGTTTTTGTATCTGATAGTCGTACATAACCCAGTTTGAAAATTAAAAGAATGCTGTGTTCATGTATTTGAACTTTATTTTACCCTACAGTGATGATGGTATGTAATTATGGAAGAAGTAAGGAGGAAGGAAATAAGGGTAGAAAGTGGGAAAAGAGCAGCTAATATATAGTATCTATACCCCACGAAGAGACTGGTACATCCTACACCAACCTTCTCGGAAAGGAAGACAGAAGAGCTGTTGCAAAGTTGGGAACATACCTATACAAATGCAAGGTAGAAGACGGATTCATTTCCAAATTGTGCTAAATCCCAATCATGTGCTGCTGGGTTGTCCAGCAACGGAAGATGAGAGGAGTATGAATGTTGATGGTCAATCTGGCTGGGTGTATTAGTTATTCGTTGTACTTGGTATATTCTTGTAAAATAAATCAATTAAATATAATAATAGTATCTATAATATCAGATCTACTCAAAATAATATTATATTGAAAGAGTGTTGGAGAAATGGGCAGAAGAAAAATTAAAACAAGTTAGGATGAGGCTATTTTGATAGAAACGGATGGGAGGAGATGACGTTAGGAAGGAAAGCCAAATTTGTAAATGATTTAGTAGAAAGGGACTGGTAGAACCAACGTCAAGAACAGATCCAAGACCAATGAGGAATACAAAACCCTACTGTCGAACCGCCGCCAAAATACCTGCAGGAATCCAGAAGAATGGAGAAACTCCGAAACATAGCAAGAACTCGATGCAGCGGTCATTTTAATGTTTGTTGCTGAATGACATACTACTACTACTACTACCTTCAGTTAACTGCTACAAGATAGACCTATGACTATGACACCTAACTCCAAGGTCGAGATAATGAACCGCTGGTCCAGCATAGAGAGACCGAATCCAGGAAATAGGGGAATACGGCTAAAATTTTGAGTTAGGATGAACTGAGAGAAATAGTCATTCTTCGAAGTGTTGGATGTTTTACTTTGTCTAAGTCAAAAAGGAAAAATAAACAAAGAGCTCCAAATCGACATAAACGTGCCAAAGACCCGGGAAAAAGTGGAGACAAAGATCTGGAAAGGAGTCACGACATTTAGTCAGAAAATTTACATCTTTGAACAAGATGACGGATGGAAGATAACGTCACGACGAACATAGGGGAGAGAACTCACCAATCATTCGAGACGTTCAAACACTTGGAAAAGATATTTAAATTTTCTCACTTCATTCTAAAGATTTGAAAGATTTTTCTAACTGTACTTAAACAAACATTTAAGGAAGCGAGTATAACACAACAAGAACAGAACAAATATTTCCCTTCTTAAAGAAAGCAGAGCGTGATAATGAGTGACACAACGGGGTGCCGCAACATGTCCTAACACCAACCAATTCTCAAAATATATATTTTCAGAGTTAAATAATACATAAATAAACACAACAATAAATTTAAACATTAATAATTCAAATTTAATGGGGAGTATAGTCAGTGGAAGCGTTCTGCCATATTTTTGGGACCAGCATCCATGTGCGAAGTTGCCTATTTCAAACCCCATGTCTCAGGTCTGGCTGGTTGACAAATGGAAGCTATAACGAGTGTAACAACACAAAGCTTCCATCAACAATACACATCTATGAGTCAGCTCTTCCAGCCACGTAAGTCTGTGTCATCTCAACCTGTGCCAAAAACCTACACGCATCCTTTCAATCTTTTATCTCGTTTTTCTTTGTTTTTTGTCTTTTCAAACAAACTATTTCCAAGAACAACACCAATACTCGCACAAAAATAGTCTCACTATATGCACTGATTATATAGATCTCAGAAAATATTATAAATGATTTCGGTTTTGTACATTACACCTAAAATACCTAACGGTAAAAGTGATAAATCATGTAAATACATATAATTCTGGAGATTATTCATAATCACCAATTAAACTTGGTTAATGTGATAAATTACTAAATATTTATCACATCTACCGGTTAGTTTATAAAGTATACAACTCGTAACCCGAGCAAATTTTCATTTAATTCCCAATTATGAGTTGTAGATTTTATAAACTAGCCGGTGAATGTGATAAATTCTTAGTAATTTGTAGTGAGTGGTTATTAATAATCGCCGGATTTATCATTTTCACCATAATACAGGCGATATTACTTTCTGGTGAGAATGAAGGAAGGAAAGAAGAACTTCCACAGCCTCAGTGGAGTTCAGATCTCTGAAATAAAAGGAGTCAGTGTGCATTATTTATGAAATAGAGTCTTGTTAATACTGTACACTATTTTTTTTATATAGATAGGGACGTTCGTTATATTAATCAAACATACTTTGGAAAACTAAGGGAATCGACACTTCCGCAAATTCTATAGGCAACGGGCCAATGTCAGCAACTTGGGGGCAAACAAAGAAAAAATTTTTCCAACCCCTTAAGGTACAAATCAAGTTTGAACCTACTCTGAGGATGATTATCATTAAAGGAAATTCATTGAATCGTTAAATTCTATTCAGAATCAGAAAAGCGGAAATTTTAATTTAAAAAGGGACCACCATCTTTTGTCAAAATTTGCGACGGTAACCTTGCAAAATAAAAATTTTCACTTTCATCAACCGAACACGGAAGTCATCATGTACCAACCTTATCATCTCCTTTTTGAAAAATTTTTATTCCAATCTCAAAATTCATAACAGGTAAATGGAAAGTTAACGGTGTCCTTGAGAATCTATGATGTGTATAGACAGGGCCATAAAAACGTAATTAAACTAGTCCAAAAATTTTTCTTTCTCAACACGGGAACGTAAAATGAAAGAAGTGCCGATGGTCCAAAAGAATGCATCTTATGTTTTATTAACATTTGTCAAGTACATGATGAGTAGTTATTACCTCGCTCCGTTGTAAGATGGGAGCTCCACTAACCGACTTATTGACCGCCTCGCGATTATTTCTTAACATTTCGAAGGAAGGCAGGTGCCCCGTTGCCTGGAGGCTAAGCCCCCGGGGCGGAAATTTGTTTTTCCTTCTTTAACAGAGAATTTAATTCATGAAAAGACCTTGCATATTTTTCTCGTGGAACCTGCATCTCGTGCTAATTTTTCAATCATAGATTATTGGTGGTTCACAACAAGGCTGAAAGTCCATTTTCGTTCCTGAATCGGCCAGGATCGAGGCTTATTTGTTGGAATCCGGTTCTTCTTTGGAATTTCTCTCTCTCCTCTTCCTAAAATTATTGCCGTTCTTACTTAATCATACGATACTTTGAACTTCTTTTTTCCTTTTCACATAAAAACGAAGATTATTAAATGAAGCTTTGTCCGATGACAGGACTTTTGATTCATGACATAAACCAAATAAATCTCGTGTTGGCTCATTTTCCTGTCACTCTAAGTGATTATCCGACGGTGTTTGTAAACGGACGACCGCTTCTTTATTGTCAACTATTAATTATGGATTTCGGATGATGGAGGTAGTAGCCATTGAAGGATTCATGGAACCGCGAAAATTCTTTTCATCTCGAAAAATTATTCGGGGTTTTTGTACAAAACCAAATTGTTCGGTAAAAGAATTTTAATGGGAAGACCGTAGATGCTCGAAATTCTTTTCTCATCTTCCGATCGTTTGGAAAAACACTTATTTAACAGCTTTATTATTATAGATAATCTGTATCATGTTTATGTTTTTGACTATATACGAAATTTGGGTGAACATAATTCCGCTGTGTTTCAAAATGTTCATTTTCCGCGATCCAACTACAGTCATAGCTCTGATCAGGGACGTAATACATTTCTTAACTCTGCTCTGAAAAAATTTATGATTCAAACTACTAAGGTGAGAATAACACAGAAAGAAGATGAAGAGATCGGTATTCGCAACCAGAGACACGAACAAAGATCCTGGATACAGAAAAGAGAACAGACTCGGAACAAGGCTCAAAGATGTAGTATTAAGGTCCAAAACTATCGAACCCGATATTCAAATACTTCCGGAAACAAGAAGTAAAGGAAATAGATCATTTCATAAGTATTGCACACTTTCCTAAACAACAGAGGCCATAGACAATGATATAATAATGTCAATAATGTCGTAATAATACATTCATTATAGAACTAGTTTCAGAAATATTGCACACTTCTGTGAAGTATTCATTTCAAAATTAATGCACACCTCTATCACGAACTAATCTCAAAAATAGTGTACACTCCTATGAAGAATTAATTTCAAGAATATTGCACACGTCTGTGAAGAGTTCATTTCATAAATATTGCACTTGTGTGAGAAACTCATTTCAAAAATATTGCACACTTCTGAGAAGAATTCATTTCAAAAAGATTGCACACTTTTTCTTTCAAAATATTGCACACTTTGAAAAGATTGCACATCTTCAAAAATTGCACATTCCTATGAAGAATTCATTTCAAAAATTTCAAGAAATTTCAAAATATTGCACACTTTTAAAGTAAAAATTGTTTCAAAGAGGTTAGAAGGAATAAGAAATCCCTGACAAAAGAGTCGGATTGCAAGAAAGAAGATAGGGAATTCAAGTACCCAAGAAAAGCAAAAAACAGGTAGAAAGAAGACGAAGACAGAGAGAAGAAAGAGAGGAAGCCAGAGAAAAGGTAAAACTAATTTGAATCAGTATAAATTGCGTACGTGTCCGAAGACAGAACCATAATTCGTGAAGCGAGGTAAAATTTATTCCCAAATAATAATCGTAGATCGAGGTTTCCCTCCAACTTCAAAATCCAGTTCCGTTTTGAGGTGATTTTTGAGATCATCGCAACTGTTACTATAAGTGTTAGACATGTTATTCTGTTGACTGTCACGCCACTCACTCAAGTCATATTTTCGAAAGCATGGTTTCTTAAAACCCAACTTAAAAGAGTGAAATTATAAGCCGTCCATAGAAGTGTGCAATACTTTTGAAATGAGTTCCTCACACAAGTGTGCAATATTTTGAAATGAATTTTTCACAAAAGTGCAATATTTTTGAAATGAGTTCCTCACACAAGTGTGCAATATTTTTGAAACGAGTTCCTCATACAAGTGTGCAATATTTTGAAATTTTCACACAAGTGTGCAATATTTTGAAATGAATTCTTCACACAAGTGTGCAATATTTTTGAAATGAATTCTTCACAGACGTGTGCAATTCTTTTGAAATAAGTTCTTCACAGGAGTGTGCATTATTTCTGAAACGAGTTCTTCAGAGAAGTGTGCATTATTTTTGAAACCAGTTCTATAAAGAATAAATTGTTACGAAACCATTGATACCATTATATCATATTCTTATACTATTTTCTTATATTCTTCCAAAAAATCTAAACTGAGCGGAGTAACAACCAAAAGAATAACAAACTTAAACATTGTATTTTACATTCTATACGGCTCACTATACCGTTTCGCTATGAGAATCGTCCTCTGTTTTTGGCTACAGTCCTACACGAATATCAATTCCGAGAAACCGATATTCCCACAGATGATAAATATAGGTTGGACACGAGTGTTTCACCGACGTTTTTATGCATCGCATTCTCCCAAAATAAAGGCAACAACAAAAAAGTACATCGTAAAGTACATCATTAAGGGCATCAGCCATCCGAAGAACTCTCAAAATGAAAATAATGATGAAAATTATAAACTGTGAGAAAGAAATCCTAACACCACCACCACCACCGCCGCCGCCACCACGCCAACCAAACTTTGATATTTCATTTCCGAGAAAAATCAAAAAAAAATTTTTTTCATTTCCGAATGAGTCACTTTCCAAAATTTTAATGTTTTCCACCACCCAGGTTCCCGCACCCAGTCCCCAGCCCCCCAGCCCGAAAACTCACTTTCCCGGATTCTTCGGATTCTCCGATTCCTTCGGATGAAACCACGCGTGACTTTACCACCAAACACATAAGTTATCGGATTCATCGGATTTCCGAAACAATATATTCTGTTTGAGAGGAAAAAAGGGCAAAAAAAAAATGGAGTGAAAAAATCTAATTTTTTACAATGACTTGCAAAATTTTTTTTTTTACTACATTTTGATTCCTCCTTCTCCGTCTTAACTTACAGTAGGAGGTGGTGGAGGAGTCAAGAAAACTCACTAATGCAATAATTTTTGAAAATTTTTCTTCAAAAGTGACCCAGCAGTTAAAGCAGTGATTCCCAAAGTGGTCTATATCGACCCCAAGGGGTATATGACAACCTGCAAGGGGTCTACCTCAGCGGAAAAAAATTTTGGTGTCCGTGAAATGAAAATGGGGGTCTCCACTTATAGTACCTATTCACTTACATTATACTATCTCATAATATACAGACATATACGTTATTTATAAAAGTACCCACGAAGCAACAAATTTACTTCACTACAGTGACAAATCCCCAAAACCACCCAAAACCAAAAACATGGCTGGGGTCTACGACCCAAAAAAGTTTAGGAACCTCTGAGTTAGAGTGTCACTTAAGCTTTTGTAGTTGAGGGACATATACACTGCTGTTCAAAAATTAAGCTTCTGACTTAAAATACTCTCAGGACTTAAAAGTTTAACCAAAAAGTTTGAATTCAAAGAGGTGGATGAAAAGAAAAACAGGAAATAAAACTCTACTACAAAAGTGTGTATATACACACATACAGTATGTATATAGTTTTATATATAAGTGAGTACCAAGTACTCGAAAATCTCCATTAAGCAGAATTTTTAATCCTAAAACGTCAACACTAACGTCCGGGAGTAAAATTTTGTTGAAACTACTTTAAAATGAAATTCAAAACCAGAATTTGTCACAGAAAGCGATTTTAGAAAGCTCTAGAAAAAATTTTCCTGATTTAGTAGAACAACTCGCGGAAGGTTTATGGTAAAGTGGTTAAGTACCAGACTAAGAATTTATAGTTCAAATCCTCCTCCCGTATCCTATTAGACCCAATTTGGTGAAAAACGGGACTAAAACTGAACTATAACTATAACTAGTAGAACTATAATGCAGCTACTATCCATTAAATCATGAAAATCGTTACTACTAAGAAACTCTAGGTATCAATAAATTTAAGTGTCCACAAATCTCGTTATTAGCTCTTTCAGGGTTTGAGAATATGGCGTTCGAATAATAGCAAGCCAACAGGAGGTGAATGTGAAGAGTTGAAGAGCACCTCAAAACTTGCGAATATTGTAATTAAACTAATGAAGAGCATTTTAATTAGAGCAAATTACATTTTTAAGAGCTGAATTAATTAAAATTTTTATAAAAAGCTATCAGTCCCCCGTCGCATGTTCTTCCTGGCCTTTTTGAGAAAAATTTTTCATTTAGATCATCCAAGGGTCACGGTGTTTCAACTTTTCGTTTGTTTCTTCATCTCCTTTTGAGCTAACATCTCTTCTTCCTCTTTGTTGATTTTTGTCACTTCTGGTTTTCTGAGAAAATTTAGTTTAAATTATTAAGCTTCTGTAGCTCTCAGCCCCAGTAGAAGCACTTTTCCTTTATTTTCTACTCCGAAGTTCTTGTATATCCTTCCTCAGGTTCATTTAAGTTATATTTCTGTAGAAGTCAGTATTCTTGCCATTTTGAAGCTCGTATAGTTGGGTCAAGTTATACAAACATTAATTACTACCACCACTCTTAAATATTAATTAAAACATGGTGGTCCATACCAATCTGTAAGTAGCATTTCGAGCAGCAAGACCACCGACGTTTCAAAAGACACAACACAAGCCCCTATAACCTCTTGCCCTCACCTTTCTACTTCTGTTTCTTCACTATTTGATCATTTTTCCCTTTCTCTTATGCCTCACTTCCTATAATTCTCTACTGCATTCTACTACCTCTCACTCATCTCATTTCCTTCTTATTTTTCCTATTTCAACTGTCTTCAACCTCCTCCTCCAATGAATGAATTCACAACTGTGACTGTTGGTTAGTACGTTATCCCAATACTACCAACACTGTCAACCTCATAAAACTTTAGTTTGTGACTACAATACCTTGTACTTAACAATACTACAAAGGGAGGAGTGTAAAATCTGAATCAATAAGAAGGATAATGCTTCAGACCAAGATTGAAAACAGGTTGGGAAGGATTCATCTTCATTCAAAATGAATTTAAATTTGAAAGTCAGGAAAATATTGTTCAGTTGAAAGACATTGAAATATTTTAATTGCATTCGGAAAATAGTAAAACCCGTTTCGAGGTAAAATGCATTCTTTACGAGAAACCAATTTGCACCATAAGAGCGTCACAATCATTAAAATTTAGGTAAAAAAAAAATTTATTCAAAGATTTCCCACGCTCGTTTCAAATTAGGCACATCCCAAGTAATTAAGACAACTCACAATTTTGTCGAAATACTAATATTATATTTTTAAAAAAGTTTGGCGACTTCTCTTTTCACAAACGAAAAATCAAAAGAGTAACTGCATTCCAGTCAAGTGTTCCCAAACCTGTGCAGGATACTCTTCAAAAATTCTTTAAATGATTTGAAAAAAGTGAATCGTATGCACCATTTCACTCACCTCAGACAGGTCCCTTTGAGACATCTTGGAAAGTTCACGAAATTGTTGGTCATCTCACTGTCAGACACTTCCCGGAATCACATATTTCTAATAAATTCCACCATAATAAATAAGTCAACAGTTTCTCTTTATGCTCGATCATTTGTTTAAAAAAAAAAATAAATAAAAAACTTGCGGAGGGCTAACTCCTTGTCAACTTCTTTTCCACGAAAACAATATCAAGCGAAAGTATCACCATAAAACTTTAAATTCGTTTCGTGTTACAATTTTCACTTCACTACAATAAAAATCAAACTTCACGGAAAGAAAAATTCGATAAATATTAAATCCCTCCTAAAAGACATTGAGCCAAAATCCAAACCTTGAAATTTTCTCTAACTACCGATTAATCACAAATAAAACAAACTGATTTTTTAATTTAATAAATTAAACTTTTTTATTAAATCCGACGAACAACAAAACAAAAAAAATCAAATGCAAAAAAAACAAATACAAGAAAGCATGACTTTCGTCCGCGTTAGTATAGTGTACCAAAAACAGCCTGCATTCCTTTCATGTCGCCATATTGGAATGTAGATTGTGGTCAGGCTCGCATCTGTGAACCCGAAGAACGAGGCACGAATTTTTACAAAGTCACAACAAACCGACTCCACGATGAAAACCACGGGTTTAAGGTTCTCCTTGACTATTTTCACAACGATGAGAAACATTTTGAGTTTGGTGGAACCACGATACTAATGCCAAGGAATTCATCTTTCTTTTTTGGTATTATTACAACACTTAGGAGACACCAACAGAGGCGGAAGTTGATGCCTTGCAATGCGCAATGCGGGTGGGCTTATCAATTCACGGCAGGCATCAGGTTCTTTCAAAACCACCGCCGACCCCATTTCAACTTCAACCTGATTTGGAGAAAAGATTTTTCTCCATTTCAAACAACTTTTGCAGGTGCATCACAAAATGACAGCCTGTCATTTGAAAGGTACTTGACAATTTATACCTCTCTAATAAGCTGAACCGAATAAAATTTTCACAGTGGTGTCTAAAGAATCTTCTCTAAACATTTAGACTGGGCAAGGAAGTGAAAGATGGACACAAGTCAAACCAAGAAGTGTTACACAAGAATATCAAGGAACATTATTACCTTATTAAGAGATAAACGAAGGATTATTATGATTAAGGAAAAAATAAAAAGAAGCAATTTATCTAAGTCGCAAAATCATTCATTAACTCATACAACTAAAAAACTTCAAATTGACAAGAAAACATCTCAGAAATCTAAACTCCATTCTACAATTTTAATTTACAATGCTGACAGGACCATTTTAAAAATAAAAAGCCTGGTTAAAACTAACATTAACTAACATTCCCAGCAGATGTTACTCCTCTCAACTGTTCTACACTCATATACCATAAATTGATCTTCAGAATACTGTTAACTGTAAAAATTTGAGTCATACTAAAAAATTTGCACATCCGGTTTGTTGTAATGGGATAAAACGGCGAAGAAAATGTTATTTTATGATTTTCCCACACTTAAGGCTTGTCTATTGAATAGGCTAATGGTTTTAAAACAAGTGAACGCCATATTCGCAAAAACCGATGGAAAGGCAAATCGCCATTTGTCTAAAATTGGATACAAAACTCTCATTCCAGATTTTCAAAAATAAAAACTAAACGTGTTAAATTATGAAGAGAAAAAACCTGTACAAATAAAAAAAAAATTTTTTTCACTGGTTTTGCAAAATAAACACAAATGTTTAAATTAACTGCACAACCGTGGGCGTTTAGAAAGTCACACGATTCCGTCTTTATATTAATATTTAAGAAATCACAGAATTTTTTTTATAAATATTTTCCTCCTTCTCCAGTGATTCCGGGTGCCTGACTCCCACTACTGTACCTTCTGGAAGATTTCAACCCCATGCCAGCAGCCTAAAAAATGATTAAAACTGAATAATCCAAACAAAAGGACATTTCATAACCAATCGTAAGCGACATTACATGCATAGTACAGCGTTCCCAATCGGGGTGGTCTCTTGACAGTCTGCAATGAAATCACAAAACGATTCCGCAGCTTCCGAGTTTACCGCTTAGTTACGCGAGAAGAATCTGAAATAAATTTCCTTCGTGAACCTTTAACACTTCCTTTAAATGAGGATCTCACGCAAATAGACAATTAAATTTTATATTAATTTTGTGAATTTGTCTTCTCCACCCTAATGTCACTCATTAAAAGGATACCGTTTCTTCCAAATTACAAAAACATAATTTCTCTCTTTTATGTTCTTCTTTATCGTCGGTTTTATTGTCAGACCCTAAAGAAGTATAACAATAAAACCTACCTGTACTCCGGCTACTTTTTTGTTGTAAAAATTTTGTCTTGGAGTCATGTTCGGCATCGTCCAAATAAGTAGAATCCCCCGTTGCTTTGTCTGACCAATCTGCTGACAACGTCTGTTGACCTACAAATAAAATGGCAATTTTTAAAACAGCTCAAAGGTTGGCGAAATGTTTTTTTATTTACAGCCATTCGCCGTTTTATTTTAATGGCCCGTAAAATAAATCAATAAATAAACTCAAAACTAATTTATAACTAAATACATAATCAGGTTTCGCTTTACGCGAAAGATGGTGAACCACAAAAATAACATAAAAAACTAATAATCGCGTTAAAATAATTTATTTTACAGTGATAGTGTGTCATCCTCTCTTCTGAAATGCACAAATAATAAACGCACAACACGAGACTTGATGATTAAATAAATAGACGGACAACGCCAAATCCGTTGGTAAATACTAATAAGTAGCATTGTGCATTACTTTTGAAAAGGATTCCTCACAAAAGAGGCTAAAACTTATTAAATAAGTCTTCTAAAGAAGGAAACCAGCTCTAAAACACTCTGTTGTATTTAGTAATATAGCCAAATGCAAAGAGGCAATATTGAAAACCTGAGGACAACAATACGATTTTGTGGTATATGGTGTTGCGGTCTTCAGAGGTCAGCCAAGCCAATGAAAACAACAAAACTAGAAGAGTGGATTGTTGTTGTTGGTTCTTCGGGAAAGAGGAGGGAAAACCTGAATCTAAATATTTATCTAATTACAATTTCCGTCACTCACTTGCACATCCCGAGAGTACTGCATCCAATAATTCTCTCTTTTTTTGCATAAAATCTCGAAAAAAAAAAGCTGCGTTTTAACCGTTTTCTAAAAATTTCCTTATTTCCGATACTTCTCTTCCCACATCGTGATTTATTTTAAAGTCCTTATTAAATAATTTATTAAATTATCTTACTTATAGTATTTAGCTGCTCCTTTAATTGCTTCGTGATATAATCCCCTATAATTAGTTGCAAAACTGTAGAGCTGCTTCGCATGTTTTAACTACAAACCAGAATTATTCCGGGTCAACATATTTGAAAGCCAAGGATACCCGCTGCAAGAGCAGCTGCTGCCTCACCCGCTAGATCCGATCTCAGAATTAAAATCTAAAAGTTGATAAAATTTTTGATTGACATTCTCTCGACAGAAATCATTATACTCCTACTAAAATCTTTTCTTCCATTTACCTGGATGATCTTTATCAGGTCGAGACATGTTCAAACCCTCAGGCCTTCCCCAGAATGCATGGTCGAAAACTTGGCTGTAGGGCTCACGTGACATTTTTTGAAATAATTACTTGTTCATTTGATTGCATTCAAACAATACTTTTACTGTCCTGAAAAATAAAATTTTCTGTAGAATATGTTTCTCTGGTTTATAAAAAGAGATAATATATACAATTTAGAGAATTTAGAATAGAAATAGATAATACAGTTGTCGCAGACGACACCAATTTGGCGCAACGACTGAGGCGCTCGGCACTCCCCCTGACGGCAAAAGGGCGAAACCTTTCACTTCGATTCAAGATGGCGATAACTGCCAACGGTTTTTAATGTTTCGTTTTTTCTATTTTGAATGTTTTGAAATATATAATTCATTTATATCGTATAAATTGTTGTTTATTTTGATCAGCAAAACAATAAGGAATTATAGATGACAATGGAGACTAAAAATGATGCCAAAAAGAACATAAAACAATGGCTCATAGAAACATCTAGCTCAGAATAGGCCAAAATTGTTCAGCTTTTTTGTTATTTGGCAAAAGAACAAGGTATTTTTAAATAAGTCAGTTAGATTAAGCTTTGAACGGATAAAAGTTATTTGGCACTGTGGCGTTCGCCAAATTCCTCATTCCGGAATGGCACAGTAAAATGAAGCAGACGAAAACCGAAGCAAAATTCATTCAGTTCCGGAACTCCGCACAATCAGGATCCTTGGATTTTCCATTCGTATTCTAAATTATAGTTGTAGTAACATTTTATATACCAGTATACAAATACGTTCGGGATTTGTGTTGTCCATCATTCGTCCATCTACAACGACGCAACCTGGTCCCGACAGCACTAAAGCACTTATATAGAGCAAATACGATATTGAAGAGTAGAGTTTGATCTAGAGCTATAAAAGATACAAAAATAAATCGAGATAGAGATAGAAAGGGAGGCTAACAATACTAACCCTCCCAACCAAGCATTTAATTATCTCACCTGAAGCTACAGAAGCATCTTTGAAAGGAAGGAGACCCCAAATAAAAATGTCGTCGTACTCGCCCTAGTGAACCCAAATTTGACAAATTACCACCTGAAAAAATTAAACAACAACAACGATGAGCAAAAAATCTAAAATTACCTTCAAAAACAAAACTCACAGAACACTACAAACCATCACAACCTCCGATGATGTCATCATCATCTTCACTACTATCATTAATCTTATCTCCAAGGGATTCGATTATTCCAGGGTAGCTGATCAGCTATCTTTGAGCCATGTAGAAGAGCAAAGACAATTCGAGGACATTGTTATAGTTGTAATTTCCCAATGCGAAAACTATGGTCGAGAAAATGGCCGCCTCTACAACCGACAGCAATCTTATCTGGAAAAATTTATTCATATCATTAGAATTATTGAGATTCAGTTAACAAACCTGGGAGAAGTTGGGAAGGGAAATAAACAAACAAAAGTATTTTAAATGTGTGCATTATATTTGAAACGAAACGCTCATAACAGAAATCAAATTTTGAATTATTACAATCTGTAGTATGTGAATATGATTAAAAAGTGGTCGCATCAAAGTGAAAAATTAAAAAAATTGATTTTATCGATGTTATTAATAAGAGGACGAAAGTGAATCAGTTTCCTGTGTCGAAGCGTTACAACGTTCATAATACAAGAGTGGAAGTTCTTGGTTGGGATGCCCTTCGGCGGTCCATTAAAATCTTTCTTTCAATTTTTTTTCTTTTTCAATCGTAATAATAGACATACGCAGGGTGGAGACAGGGACTGTGAAGGCTGTAGGAATCAAGTCTATAATTTAAAGAACTTTGAGATCGTTAGTGTGCCTTTTAACTTTTTCCCTTCTTTTTGCAGACAGGTACCTG
Source organism: Columbicola columbae (assembly GCA_016920875.1). Classification (NCBI taxonomy): domain Eukaryota; kingdom Metazoa; phylum Arthropoda; class Insecta; order Psocodea; family Philopteridae; genus Columbicola; species Columbicola columbae. Next base: position 9,446,947 of record JADMLL010000007.1, read on the forward strand.
AAAATGGATTCTACAAGACGAAGAACTCGTCACAAATTCAAACCTCAACTTAGTTTTCATATCCGGTCTCCTCGCCCATTTCCTCCATTTTCCTTAAACGTCCTTCGTTCTTCTTTGTTTGTCGAAAACAAATAATTTTTGCGTCTAATAAGGTCTTTGTTTATTTTTTTAAACCTAAAATTTAGACCTAAACGAAAATAAGGTACACATCCATGAAATCACGAGAAGGCAACAATCCTTGGACGTTTCGCTTGCTTTGAAAGGTGCGTTGAAATGAATTCTTGTTCTCTTGTTTTGATCTTGATATGATTGATTGATTTGATCTGCGCGATAGGTAACATAGTAACAACACTAACATTGGAAGACAAGTTACTTTTGGCGCCAAAATACGACCAAACATTCGAAAACCGGTTTTCGCTTTGACCTTCTACAAAAGGACCCAACAGACACGAGGACTTGTCACGAAAGTCGCTTGGCCATAGTCGAAAATTATTTCGCAGAACGCTTACTAGAATCTCCAAACGCCACAACCGAATTACGTAATGTCTCCAATAACCTTTCTAGATTTTCAGAAAATGGAGGTGAGGGCCAGGACGATTGGGACGCACATTTCCTTATATAAAGTGTCTAAATAGTGTCATATTTTCAGGGTTGGATGAAGAAAGCGCATAAAAAATATTCTTTTCTCCTTTGGAGGAAACTTCTTTTACAAAATTACAAAATGTTTTAAGCCCTCGTTTCAGATGACATCACAGTATCATCAACCAAATTTCCGATTTGAATCGAGCTTACTTTAAAATCGATGACTTTTCCTCAGTTCCTCAAATTTCCTTTTCTCTTTTTTGTCCCACCAGTGCCAAGACGTTTGAATAAATCCTCGAAATCGGCCAAAGTCAAATTGTAGTAAAATCCTGTTGTTCAGACTCGGTGAATAAATTTTTCAACATTACGACCACCAAAGTACAATGTTGTAACGATTTCCTTTTATTCTGGGTGATCTTCCTTCCTCTTCTTCCAAAACGGCAAAAAATGTTTTTCGTATAATCACGGAGTTTCCTGACGTACGAGAAAAACTAGCGACACAGAAGACATTAAATGAATTCCGAACGAACGTGTTGTGCACTCATCGTCACACCCGAAGTGATACTGTCAAGTGTATGGTGGGTGCAATCGAATATTGAATCAAAGCCGACAGGCACTCTACTTTCGATTGCACCAGTATACCTGGGGCCAAATGGTGCGGCTACGCCTAGCTACTACTCTTCATCCTTCTCTCTCTTAAACAATTATCGGAAGGAATTTTCATAGGCAATTTAATATTTCTTAGAATTCCATTTACTCAATTTAATTACACCAGAGACTTAGTGTTCGTGATAAGAAACGTTTCCTACTTTTCCATCTGCGGAGGAAAAGTTTTTGGCGGGATTTTGAAAGCTTAAATTATTATAGGCTTTATATAATGCCAACTGGTCTCAACCATAGTCTCTCTTAAGGGTTAAAAAAATTTCGCCTCCAATTTGATTTGGAGACAAGTTCAAGTCGTCTTTATACTTAGTGACGCCGAATGGGTTGTAACTACTTCTGGAATTAGCAAACTAAGGCTACACTCTTGGATTTTACTCACAATGAAACCTTCACAAAACTATTTTCCGATTGAATGAAATATTTCAGAGAGAAACTTGCATCACAAGATTGAATTTGATGAAATTCAATTCTGCATTTTCCCGTCTTTTTACCAATTCTATTTCCTTTCTCCGTTTGTTTACTTATCAATGAAAATTACGTCGCAACAATGGCAACAAATGAATTATCCAATTTAAAATAGACGAAGAAAGTAAATTGATCCGTGAGAAACAATGCCACAGGGCGAATTCGTGACTCTTGCGAGATCCTCTGTGTCGCATTAGGCCAAATTAATTCACGCCCGAATCCGCGTATAAATGGCGTAACTCTGCTATCATTCATACTAATCACCGGTTTTTAGGCCAGCTGAAATTCGGAAAGGCCTTTCCTCTTTCCCCATGTCCTTTTGCTCACCGACCTATCCAGTTCTCCAAAATTTTGTGTTGACGTAATTGAGTCAATGTGACTCATTTAAAATCTCATGTTGAATTTTGTTAGTCTAAAAAACATTTTATATTTAAATTTTCGTTTAATTTTATTTCGATTTTCTTATACGAGTCAAAATGGCTCACTTCAGTAAAAAACAGAGATGTAATCTGTTTATATGAAAAAAGCACTCAATTTAACAATATCTCTCTCTTTTAAAGAACCTTGAATTGTTATTGGACCTTTTCGATCTTATCACGTTTCAAATATTTTTAATTAATTTTTTAATTATTAGGCTAATCGCTTAGAGAGGTTCCCAAATCACAACCTGGATCCAATGTGACAGTCTCTCATTTTTTTAAGATCACTGATGAATGATCAAGCGTGAAATACAATGCAAGACATTTCTTTAAAAGTTTTTTTGTCTCTTTTTTCAGGGTTCATACTCCGTTAAGCACATGGGAGCTGAACTTTAGATTGACTATGTTCGTTCTTAGTTACATTCCTCGCTTCGTAGGAGTTCTTGTTTTGGAATTTGGAAATCTCCTGCTGTAGTCGATAAAACCAATCTCCAAACATGATTGGAGGACAGAAGTTCCAAATAATTAAAAACACATCACTTCAGCCTGCTAAATATAAGATAGGCAACCCTTATAGCTTACGAGAACAACTAAAACATCAAAAATTGAAAGGCTAAGGGCAACAATCTAACACTAAGATTTCTAAACTTTCAGTAAAATTTCTTTATCACTTACAAATCCAAATCTTATTTCTATTCAAAAAATTTTTGGTGGTCTTGTTAAGACCAAAATTTAAAAAAAAATTTGTCGGTACAAATATGACCAAATATGGAGACTGTCAAACAAAGCACCTAATTAAAAACACCTTTTAGGAGAAGAAATTTCGTCTCCAAACAATGACCATTAGGGCGTCTATCAGATAAGGATATGGAGAAATGACAGTGAGATAGTAGAGCAAGCCAGGGCTCACCTCGATAGTAAGATAGTTAATTACAAATGTGCCCTCTTACTAGGTTTACTGGCCACGCCCAAACATTTCGTATAGCAATTTTATACTTTAATATCTAAACTGATAGATAGCTGACAAGGCAATAGTAATAACAGAAAACATTTTATACGAGCTCTCTAGAAAAAGCTCAACAAACCAACCACCAAAATACATCGGTCCTCCCAAAATACATGAAATCCGATTGTTAATTTATACCAACAATCAACCCAAAAAAATTCATTCAAACAAACAAACAACAAAAACCAAATTCTCAGCACACCGACCGTTTTTATGGGTCAGATAGTTAAGAAACCCGAGAACGTTTAAACAAAAAAAAAAAAAAAGTCTTCGGCTCTGAGAGTCCATCCACCCAACCACGAGTTTAACAAGTAAATAAACATTAGATAGTGCAAAACTAGGTGATCAACAATTGATGGGAAAATAATGAGTCGATCCGAAAGAGCGAAACAGGGCCTGAGTCAGTGTTGCGGTGCCTGCATTCAGGTTCTGGCCATCCAGAGTCATGGTTGTGGTTGCTTTCCGGACTTCGTGACGTTTGCGCTCGATTTTTTCGCGTAATTCTTTCGACGAATTTTTTATTTATTTATTTTCCCCGGGTTTTCCTTTTTTTTCTTTGTGAAAGGATTAAAAATAAAATTTTGATAAAGCTCATCAAGGTAAGCTGATTTTGAATTGTTGCTTTATTCTCTTTTCTAAAAATTCATTTTTGTTTATTATTATTTACTGTGAATCGTACTGCTACGAGTTTTCTCGGAAATATTTTGAGACTGGTGTTTAATTAACACGGCAATAAAAATATTCTTAAAGCCGATCAAAACCTTAAGTACTAAGCTCATCCGAAACCAAATTTTCAATTTTTTAAGACACAACAAACTCTTCCAGAGGAATTATTTTTAAAAAATTCGAAATGATAACAAATCTTCTGTTATAAATGATTTTTCTTTCTGTATATAATATTCCTCAATCACTTTACTAAATCCCAGAGTTACAACCTGCACCTAAATTTGATAGAAAGCAAAGAAACTAGCACAGAGGCATTTTAGAAACCAAACCTTTTCTAGCTTCTTGAGGGACAGCACACTAAACACATCTATTGGGGGAGGAAGGATGGAAAAATTGCAAAAAGCATTTACTGACAATGATATTCTGAAAGGGACTTTACTTTAAGAACCAATTTCCCAGTTTTGAATGAACAGCTATCTAAATAAAAATATCTAAGAAAGAAAAATAAAGAAAATTTTAGAAAGATATCTAGGTCTATAGGTTAGATGTCTATATCTCAATATTTTGAAAAGCTCTCTGAATATAAATTTTTATATTTATAATGGAATTTATAATCAATTTATTTAAGTTTAAATTATTTTTATAATTCAAATCAATTTAAATTTTTTTATTTAATTCAATTTATAAGTTTTTGTTATAAATTATTACCGACCACGCTAACTTTCATTACTTAGAACCCAACTAAATAGTTTTTATTTCATTTTGTAGTTAACCCAAAACCAATCTTTCATCCTTTGGGAGTTAAATTTCTTTGAGAAAATCACAAAAAGTGTTTCAAAACACAAATTTCCAGTTTTAAATAAAAAAATATCCAAAGACAAGTGATAAGATAAAACTGAACAAACTATTAAACCATTTTCCATTCGTTTTGATCTAAGAGTTCTAATTATTTCTCTTAGACCAAATTTTCTCCAAACAAAATCAAATACAGTGAATCTTAATTAGTTTAAAAGCCAAATTTCCAGTTTTTCCAAATATATAGAGCAGTGATTCCCAGAGTGGTCTATATCGACCTCCAGGGGTCAATGACAACCTGCAAGGAGTCTACGTCACCGACAAAAAATTTTGGTGTCCATAAATGAAAATGGGGCTCTCAACCGATAGTACCACATATTTACATTATACTATCTTATAATATAAAGACATATACATTATTTATATAAAAAATTGACTTCACTACAGTGAGAAATTTACAAAAATCAATATCAGGTAAGTAGGGGGTCTACCCAAAACCGAAAAACATGGCGATGGGTCTGCGACACAAAAACTTTGGGAACCTCTGATTTAGACTATACCCAACCAGAGAGTCTAGAGAAGGAAAGTAAAGGAATAAAATTATTCCTTGATCACTTTCATTCAAAAGCTCTGTCGAAAATCATTTTTCTGATTTTTTTTATGACTGAAACGATTGCAAACAATGTTAACCTCAATTTTCTTCAAAACCCCAAGTTTTCAGTTTTTAAGGACCAACTAATCAAATACAGTGACTTTGATTGATACTCCTAAATTTGTTTTAAAGATTCGATTCACTTTATTTACATTCGGACTCGAACCTCCTCTACTCGAAAACATAATCGAGTTAACCAGATTAGGTTAAGTGTTAACAAATCCTTTCATTCTGACAACAAAAAAAAGTTTTGACACGTGTGTGTGTCTCTCTTTAATTCGTTTTCATGATGATAACATAAAATACCGTTACTCATAAAGGGCCAAGAACATCTCATAAATAAATAAATTAGGTTTATCTCCTTGATGCAATTCTCTCTTCCGATTTTGATCACTTTAACAACTTATTTAATGGAAACACCAGAACGATGACCCAAAATTTTTGTCGGTCGAGAATTAAAGCCTCAGGTTCAACACGTTTTTTCCCCACGTATATTAATAAATAAAAGGAGGCTGAATAATATATATTGAATCATCTTATGACCGTTGATGAGAATTCGCATTAAACTATTATCTAATAAAAAGTTAGAAAGGCTTCAGGAAACAAATGACACTAATTAATAGCTGACCTTTTGGCTAAATCATATTAAAAGCTAGAAAGGCGTCTGTTCCAAGGGTGATCGTCAAGGATCTTTCATTAGCAAAATAAATAACAAAAAAAAATTGACAAAAAACTTTGGTATCGTCTTCTACAAACGATTTTGTGACATTACGAACAACCGTTAGTGTCTTCAATAAGTTAAATATCAAGGCAAGTCCAAGAGCTTTCCTTCTTGTTCCCGTCATTTCCCTCAAAATAATTACAAGATAATCCGAAGATTGGAAGATGGACAAGTTTATTTATACTTTAATAACTATTTTATTAAATTAAATTAAGTTTTTATGGATTTTAAAAAATTTAGACATATCTTCTGTAATATATTAAGTTGTTTGTTTATTTGTTTGTGCCGCAAAAGCTTCAAAACGTTTTAACTGATTTTAACCATTTTTGGACTGCGGATTAATTACAATTAGAGGACACGCACTGTATGCATCCTCATTTAGTAATTAAATTATTAATGATGATAATAATTAATAAACTTTATTAAACTCGAGTGATGTGTCTTCTTATATGGAAGGCCTGATTAGTGAAGTTATGGTTGGGTGTTTGAGCCCCACTCACATCCAAGGGTACGAAAGAGGATACAAACCTAAGGCCTAGCTATAGCATAGCAAGTGTACGCAATGGACAAGGACCCATGGGATTGGAGGGGCCTAAATATATTAAATATTGAAACCAAACGCCTAATTTGTTATTTTAAGCACTACAACTAGTAAAAAAGGGCCTCCGATCATGTTCGTTCACGAACCTAAAAATTCTAGCAACGCCACTGATACAAACACAACCAATTTCGTAAAACCGACTAATTTTATTAAAGAAAAACAAAATTTCTGTTCTCAAAAACGATTCTACAACAAATAAAAAAGGCTTTTTGGACTAATCAACATTTTGTTATTAAAATCTAAAACAGATTCTAATGGCTCCATAAAAAAAATTTTTTTAATCTAAAATCAACGAGAAGAAATAAATTTTCTCTGAATTTTTAAAAAATTACTTTTGTTTACTGTTTTAGTTTCCTTTTTATTCATTTCATTTCCGTTTTGAAGCTAATTACTTTTTATGTTTATTACGTATTTAGAACTGTTTCGAATTACTTTCGTTTAGATTCTTAAAATCATTCCTGGGGTTTCCTCTCATGTTTGTTTCCTTTAATTTACTGTTTGTGTTTGAATCGTGTTTTTGTTTCATAAGTTTCTAAAACTAATCTTACTAACTTCAGTGGCGTGGTCACTACGACTAACTTTGACCGAGACAATGGTTGAGAGTTCTCTCTCCATCCTATTATACCCTCAGGGCAAAAAACGAAACCAAAATTAATAATTAATTAGTTATCTTCATTTTCCTATCTAAAAGTTTCTTCATAATGTCTTTTGTCAACGGCCATGAAAATAATATTCCTCAAGCGAAGAAAAACGAAACAAAATGGAGAAAGTCAGTAAAAATGTGACTGCTTGACTCTAAATATATAAATTAAAGTACGACACAATTATTATCTCGTTATACGATTCAAATACAACTTATTACAGTATTTCTTTAGTAAAATAATAATAATAATCAAAACCAGATTTTTAATTAATGACAAAGCTTCGAGTTGGATCGGTTCAGGGCGTATTGGTTGGCAGAGGTGTGCTAGACTGTAACTGCAGACTCTATCCTGCCGCATTACAGGCAAAATACCTGGACCAGCTTTCTTTCCATTCCTGGTTTCATTTACTAAATTTCTATTAATTCGTCGGATGAAGTGGTATATGGAAATTTTGGAGCTGTAGGAAGTCTTTGTATTATCTTTCCTTCAAACTTCCTCCCATTTTTTCAGTATTTTAGTCTCCCATTTAGAAAATTCAAAAATGCGGAAATTATATACAGTGAAACCTCTCAAAACAGTTTAATTCCGTTCTAGAGATTTACTCGTAATGCGAAATAATTTTTTTCCATAGAATAATGGGTTCGAGGCCGACAAAGGCACTAAAAAAGTTATTTTTAGTATTTAGCAAAAGAAAAGGAGTAGCTAAGAAGCTGAAGAATATGAAGATGAAAGAACTTTGGGTGGTAGTGAAGAAAATAAGACAGATACAGAAAGACTTAACTTTGAATCTGCCCCTATTTCGAGTTTTTCTCTAGCTGTCGGGGATTCCCCATGTCCATGTCACCAAAATTTGCTCGTTATGCGAAGCATTGCTTGTTATAAGAGGCATTTTTTTGCAATTTATGTTGCTTGTTATGCGAGTGAGAAATTCCTCTGTATTATCTATTGATAGATGATGTCTAGATTAACTACGGCAATTCGCTAAAATTAGCGACCTTGAAACTTAGTATATAACTATATCATTGATTCCCTTATATAGTTATAGTTATAGTGAGTTTTGATCCAATTTTTCACCCCTTTTGGGTATTATAAAAGGTATATACGGGAGGAGGATTTGAACTCGCGACTATAACCTATTAGTCTGGCATTAAACCACCACACCTCATGCCTCCCTCTTTATACTATAATAGAGTTATACTATATGGTCTATATGACTGGAAATGACTTTCAGATAGTCCGTTGACGTAAGGTTAAGAAAGAGATTCCTTATCCCCTCCGAGAATGACCAATGAGCTCACCACCAAGACAGTAAAGCAGTCAAATTCACATCTTTGCCCAATTCAATGTTAAAGTGCCGAAAATTATCTCAGCACTACAGCAAAATCAATCAACTTAAAATCTTAAGACATTAAGGGAGCAAATAAACGAATCTTCGGATTAGTTAGGTAATGTTCACAATTACAAATTGAAAATTAAAATTATCTGAAAATCAGTTCTTTACATCCTTTTAGTGCTTTCCAAGTTTCTTTGAAATTTCTAGGTTATCGTCGTAATTTAATTTTATCTGGCAAAACTCTTTGTAAACATGCAAACAGACTTCCTCTAATTAATAAATTTAATTAATTTGTTAAGGACAAATGTTTTCTAAATAATTTATCGGCGAATTCATCTGAAACCTATCACAAAAAATTTATGAATGTCGATAATGTTCCTGTATTTAGTAACAGTGAGTCAGTGTGACTCATTCATCAGAACCGAAGTATAATGTAACCGAAGTTAAACCGATATTAATAAAAATCAAAAAACTTAAATTTGGCTTCGTCTTTACTGTTAGGTTATAACACTGTTGACACGAATTAAGACTAAAACATAACTTGAGTGGCGTGATAACCCAGGAAATAACAATACTAACATATTCACTATTACGTAACTAAAAATCCATTTATATATTTAAAAGACAATAAATTAGTTTTGACCCAATAGTAATAAAGTACCGAATGAGTCATTTTGACTCAGATCTTGTTTTGATATCAATAACACTCGAGGTTTCTTAATGTTTTCCTTAAAGGTTGACTGATTGAGAGAAAAATATGCGTCAACGACACGAAGGAAATTATGTTAACACTATCCAACGCCATAACACCGCGTTACAAGCAAAAATACCACCGGAAAGATATGTTTTACAAGGTGTGATGGTATCTATCTGGAGAACATTACCATGAAGGTGAATGTGACACTGAATTGCTCTAAACGGAACCGCTAACAATGCTAATCACGGTCTCGAAAAATCTATATCGCATTAAACCGTTATTATTGAATTATTAGTAACAATTTTAGGCACGCTTAAGACGCGTGTTTATATGACTAAGAGGAGACTAAATAAATATTTAATCTAAACAAAATTAACCGGTTGTTAGGAGAAAATTAAAAACGACAACTTACGATTAAAGTGACATCTCCGACCACAAATTATTTATTGTTGACTGTTGGTCGCGAGTTATGTTGCGAGTCACTAACCACCATTTAAAGTCGGCTCCTGCTTCTTCCACTGTTTGGATGACTTGACACAATTTATTGTGTGTGTGGTTTTGGTTAAATAGACTCATTATCAGAGAAATTACCTTATTATTATCTAGGACACGAGCCTATACATGGAAACGTTCCTTCATCAACTCTGCATTGTCGTATTTAATGTTCTGTTAAAATCAGACAAGACCCGTCTTTGTCTAAAATTCCTGGAGAACCATGGAAGAAATGTCCAATTATCTTCGACTTCGTTTATAAATTTCTTCTCACTCAGTTTTTCCTTATTGTCATGGCGGACGGAGTTTTATAATAAGTTTTCTTTCTCTTTTAAGTGCGCCATTTGTTGATAGAACTATTCGACAACCTCTCTTTCTTGACCTTTAAAAGGTGTAGCCAAGCAAACACCTGGGTGCATTTAGAAGACCTTTTTTTGTCGTTATTAACAGCGTTCCGACTCAAGGCAGATCTGAATGTCAAACGAGTTGATTGCTCTCGCTCTTTTTTGCTGAATATACTTCTCAGATTTTTTACGACTCCATTTTTTCCTGGCTGATTACCTAATTATCATATCCTGTGGATATTTCCCTCACCTTTAACTCTCCTACTTTCCATAATTATTATTTAGAAAGCTTTCAATCACCACCTTCAAGCTTCTTTACGCTTCAGAGTTTCACAATTAATACAGACGAAGGCAACTGAACTCCCGTTGGGTTTTAGCCCTACCCGGTCGTTGGTATATACAGTCGACAGTAACATAAATTACGTCCTTCGGTTTCGTTAATTTTTCCTTCGTGTTTTTCTCTTCTTTAATTATACTGTATATTTATTCGCAATATAACTGATTTTGACTAATTTATAAATATTATTTTCAATAAAAATGCAGAGAGTTTCACCGCATCATCTTTCACCACTCCTTTATAGCTTACTTAAACATATTTAATGACATCGCGAACATTTTTCCTCATTTTGAGTTTCTGTCCACAAAACATTTAACTAAAAGTCAAAGAAAACAGAAATGATTCGGGTCAAACATTTCTAAATTCCAAACCTGAATACAAAATTTTATTTGTTGGAAATCAAATATCTTACACCAAACAGAGATTATTCATGATATCCATTTCGAGATGTATTATGAAGGAAGAAAATACTTTTTATCTGAACAGATAAAAACTCAATGAGCGTAAAGGGCGCAAAAACCAATTTTATTCTCAACAAAATTGATCAAGGTTAGTTTATTTTTGTAGCGAGACCGTCTTACTATCTAAAAGAATTCAAACTGTTAAGGATTTTCCTCGTTTTATTGAAAGTCAATTTTTTAATTAATTTTCGTTATATTCCTTTGGTTCTGTTTATAATTGTTGCTTACTTCCTAAAGCTCTTAGTATTTGGTGGTGGTGGTTTTAATCCCGTTTTTCACCCTTAAATTTTGGGTATAACAGGATGCGGGAGGAGGATTCGAACCCACGACCATTTGCATCCAAGTCAGGAACTCAACCACTACACTACTCCTCCCAAAAGCTCTTAGTATTTAGTCTGGTTTATGTTTTGACCCTTGGGTGAAACCTACCCTTCCTACCTTAGGTAGAACATAATTTGAGCTCACGAGTATAACTTCTATAGTCAGGCGCTTTGACTATCACACAACAACTCTCCCACCCATTTAGTATTAATACTAAAGCTACTTTAATAAGTATTATGGGTAACTTCTCATTTCCCAAAACCCAAAAATTTTTATCTGCTCATTTGAGATTGTTTTTATAGACTATAGATTAATTCTGTATAAAAGTATAAAGTAGAGGTTCCCAAAGTTTTTTGTGTCATAAACCCCTGCCATGTTTTTGAGTTTTGAGTAGACCCCCTACCCACTTGATATTGATTTTTGTAGATTTCTCACTGTAGTGAAGTCAATTTTTACTTCATAGGTATTTATATAAATAATATATATATATGTCTTTATATTATAAAATAGTATAATGTAATTAAATAGGTACTGTCAGTGTATGTTGAGATTGTTGAAACCCGATTGAATCGTAAATATCGAATGAATGATGGACAACACTAATTCCGAACGTATATAATATTGATATAAAAATATTACTATAACTATAATTTGGATTGCAAATATAAAGATGTGCACTATGCGGAGCTTCGGGACTGAATCATGAACTTGGCTTCAGTTGTCTGCTGTTTTACTCCACTGTGCACATTCCGGAATGAGTGGACCTCCATTTTCCTTTCATGGACCCGTAAATTTTTTTTCGCTGACGTAGCCCCCTGGGGTCGATGTGTGCATTTTTTATGAAATGAGTCATTTTTACTTGTGTATAGTACTTAAACAATGAATGGTTCATGAGAGTCGCCTATTAAATATGAAACACACTTAGTGTCTTTACACCCATTTTTGTAGATTTGTTAGTAGGCGAAATGTCCGTCCGAAATACGCGAAGACTTATCACCCGAAAAATTTGACTCGAGCCACGTAACAGCCAACAAAATAACATAACTAACATCAGGAAAAGGTTTTTCTTAAAAGGTGTTTTTAATATTTTCCAATCATGATGACACGAAATTTCACGTGACGTAATCCCCGTTAAGACCTGTCTGGCCAGGTCATGCATTTGATTTATAGTATTATTGTCGAGAAGAAATTCGAACACTTTTTGCACGGTTCTTTTCGAGATACCGAGCGAATTAACCTCACAAGTTTTTTATAAAGAAAAACTCGAAATTGTTCTTACAAAAATAAGATCATAAAATGAATTCTCTTTAAAGGTTATCTGAATGATGAAAACCCAATTCCAAATTATGAAACAACGCGTCGCAACATTTCTGAATATGTTTTACTCTCAGTCATGACATAAACTATCTCCAAATTATTGAATTATCCCTCAGCGTACTCCACTCAGACCGCAAAACACAATCCAACGATCTTCAAACAACAGTATCAGAGATGATATCACAATAAAAATATTTTATTAAACTATAAATCTTTCCACTAATGTTAATTAACCTTATCAGGTTACATAGTAATATTATCTGTTTATATCCATACAAATAATGTGTGGTTTGTTAATGTGAGCTAACTCCAGAATGATTTCGACCAAACTTCGTACACGCATATTAACCAACATCGGAGAAGAAATGTTGTTCACATCTGGCGTGTCTTTTATGGGTGGTTGTTACCTAATTAAAGTTCTTATTAATTAAAACAATGTTACTGCAATAAAGTGAGAAATGTCTTTTCACGGGTCAAACTAACAAAGGTTAATCTTTAATTTAATGAAAAAGAAAGCAATGCCACGAAATCCGTTAATATAAATAAATAATCGTGCATTATGTCTGAAAACAGCCTGTTGTTAAATCTGCACTGGTTATAAAATTGATTCATGTGTTCATTATTTTTGATAATAATTTTATACTGAAAGTTTGCATTGTTGACGAAATGTCCAATTTGTCTCCGATTCTAGCTTTTGATAAAAATTTGAGTTACATACTATTAATTTAAGACATTTTATTTACAACCGGTCAGACAACACATCAATTAAAGCAATTTGAATTTAATAGTTAAACAAAAGGCCCCGAAAGAAAAATTTGTTTGAAAGCGATTCCATGAGGCATCAAAAATTACAATTTGGCAACAATGCCTAAAATCAACATAACTGTTTGGACACAAGACAAAATTTTTTAGTAAAAATTATTTAAAAAATCAAACTCAAGTTCGTTTCGGCCCAACGGTTAGCCTCTCTTACAATGCATTTTGAGGGCTGTCATCTTTCTCCGAGTATTAGTCAGCTCAGAACAAATTGTCAATGGCCTTTCCATCGGAATCGACTCCATTCGGACAGGCTGTACTTGATGCTGGAGCTTTGGCCGTAGTCGCATCAGCTTTTATTGGAGTCGGAAGCTTAGCTTACTACGGTTTCGGATTTTCTCGGCAAACCAGTGCTTTGAATAATATAAGCTCGAATGCATGGTCTGAAGAGGTTAAAACCAAAATCCAGCGTATCTTCATTTACTTTTATGCATCATTTTACATTGCCATGATTTTTGCCTACATAGCCCACTCAGATCCGACTTTGCGAGCTGCCTTTTCCAGCTTTGGAATGATAGTGGTGGATTTCTTCGTTGAGATTTTGGTCGATTCGGGTAACGCATTTGCCCGCCTTAGTAATGAAGGCTGTTTGTGCCCACAGAAGTTAGCGTGGGGTGCTTATTGCGCTTTCCTCGGAGGAATCACGTCGCCAAATTTTTACCGTGACCCAGCCGTCATGAGAATTGCCATTCACACAACACTTATCATCGCTAGCACCCTGATCCTCATATCTCTGGTAGCCCCCGTTGACAAGTTCACAAAATGGCGTCCCAGATTACAAATTTTCGAACTGATCGTATTAATAAGCGCCATGTGCACTAACCTCCTTCCAGTGACAACATCTTTAGGAGCCTCTTCATCTCCATAAGCTTTTACGGAGGTTTGATTTTGTGTTCGTTAAACATTTTATACTACTGTCAAAAGGGTCAACTGGAGGCTTCTCAGGCGCCGGGGGAAAACCAAGAAGACCGGTTTAATTCTTTGGCAGTGTCTGTTCCCTTGCTGACGAACACCTTGAGCATCTTCAACAGGATCGTGGCCATGGTTCCTCTTGAATGAACGAAATCACTGACAAATGATTGTTTTCACTTTTTGTTCGAACATCTTCAAGAGATCACGTTTCCTTGAATGGATGTAAATTCTATCACAAAAGACCTTGAACGGCTCTTGAAAGCTATTGAAATTGTAGTATTTATAATGAAAACAGGTACAAATTCAGTCGTGCGCGAAATTTCATGTGCAAATTCAAGCCGAAAATCGTAATAAAATGATGAAACCGTAGATGTTTCAGGATGAAAGAATTTTTTTAATTTAATTTATTCCAGTCCTTGTGCAAGTTCCTTGGGCTTCACACTGCCTCAATTAGGGATTTAAGAGAAAAATAAAAATTTACGCAAGGGTAAAATTAAGCATGCATGATTCGAAAGTAGAAATGATTTCTTTTTCTCAAGTCGTCTTTGAACGAAAGCAAAAGTTGCGTCCTCAAAACGCTCCATTCCCTCTTCCTTTCTGTCATACTTCTTTCGAATGCGTTTTCCTCTAACTGTCCTTCTTAAAATCGAGAGGAAAAAAATTTAGACATTAAATCCAAGACCAAATGAGATAAGAACTTAACGATTATTAAGAGCGATTAACATTACGCTTGCATAAATTTTAATTCCAGTTAGTTAACACCCGACACCCCTACCTTCTAAAGCTAATTAGTGTTTTCGGTTTAATTAAATTAATTCATGTGAACCCACAATTATGGGCTCTTGTCCCATCCCTACATGCTTCGGAAGAGAACCTAAACAAATTCCATCAACAGGGGTGGTTAATAAATACTATAAACACCGGTCGTCAGAGTCAATGACATTATATCAAAGCTCAAAGTAACAAAACCCGCAACCGGATCACCTTAACATGAGAGACAGGTATCCGATAGAAAATCTATTTCTCGATTACTAATGTATTCGTTGTTAACTCTTCCTCTAAGAAGTAAGAAAGCCCTTGAGCGGTAGCCAATCTTTCACTAATACCAGAAGGTCAATGTCAATACAGGCCTTTGACTGATTTCTAACTAGCCCAAATTTAACCTTCTCCCTCGTTGCGATTAATAATGAGTTCACTTATGAGGTGAAGGGAAAAAGCTGCTAATGTAACTTTCATGACAAGTACCTCCTTCAAAATCCTGCTTGAAAAAAAAATCAAGGAAACGGACCTAACCTTAAGTTTTATTTAATAATATTTAGACTTGTGCGTGTTTTGTTATGTAAATACTTTCTTTTGAGCCGGAAACTTTAAAACTAAATTCAAATTTTAATAGATTTAACCTTATTGAACTTCGTATAATTATATCTTAATTATTCTATCATGATAAAACAGTGCTACATGTCATCATGAAGCTTGCCATTCCGCTTAACGCTCTACTGCAGCGCTCTAAAGGGAGTGACACGCGACCTCCTTTCTTCTCTCCCAACAAGGCGGTGTCTTCAAAAAAAGGCGCCAATAAAAATTTTCAAAATTACTATTTCCTGTGTTTTTCCGGTTAAATTTCTCTAAAACTTATAAACGTGAACGTTCTGGATAATTCTCTTTTTCTTTTCTTTACTTACTTCCTCTCCTTCGAACTAAGACTAAGTTAGGCTATGGGACTTTAATTTGAAACAAAAAAGCTGTATTCAGCAGGATGAATCATTCATTTCATAAGTAATGCACAACTAATTTATCTATTTATTTTATAAACGGATCGCCTAATATTGTCTTCTATATTCAGATTAATTAATAATTTTCTTATTTCATTCTCCTAAAATGAAATTTTAAAAGACATACAGTGGAACCTCTCCTAACGAGTTTAATTCGTTTCGCAGTTTTACTCGCAATGCGAAACAATTTTTTTCCATATAAAATAATGTAAAATAGAATAATGCGTTCCAGGCCGACAAAAGCACTAAAAAAAGTTATTTTTGGTATTTAGCAAAAGAATAGGAGTAGCTAAGAAGCTTGAGAATGTGAAAATGAAAGAATTTTGGGTGGTAGTGAAGAAGATAAGACAGGTACAGAAAGGTATAACTTTGAATCTGCCCCGATTCGGAGTTTTTTGTCTAGCTGTCGAAGGATTCCTCATGTACATGTGACCAAAAAATTGCTCGTTATGCGAATTCCTCGCTATGAGAGGCTCCACTGTACTTCTATTATTGCAAAAATTTAAGTACAGCTCGGAGATATACCCCATCAATTATATTATATCTTAAAATTAAAATTTTTTTCTTTCGGTATCTGTTTTAAGAACTGGTAAGAAGATAATCTACTTCATCTCACTAACATTTCATTCTCAAAATCATTATTTAATAATTATTTATTAACTAATAATAATAATAAAAGACACTCAAAACCTATTCTCTCGTTATTATACGTGTCAAGTTCGTTTCAAATAGGTTAAGACAGTTTTGTGGCAGAGAAACCCATACACATCATTTATATTAATGGATAATCAGATAATAATTGAGATCATAATAAAGTGTGATTAGTATGATATATTAACAACAATAATTCTACTCCGAGTAAAGTTTTGTTCAAATCTCAACAAAAAGGCAAGAAACAAGTGAAAAACATGTTTCGAAAATGTGTTATACGTCTGAATAAAGTTGTCCGATTTATTAAAAATGATTTTCTTTCTCTTCTTCCGTCTTCCAGGTTATAATTAAAAACGGTTATAAATTAGCAACAATTAAATTTTAAATATTTTTTTGCCATGTGAGAAAATAACTCGAGCAAAAAAGTGATGCGGTCGTTTAAAATGAGAGTATTCCAGCCATAATGAACGAACTCGCGGCGGACTGGAAATTCTTCTTTTCAAATCTAAATTATTTGTTTTCATGAGTTATCATGTTACCGCTAAAGTAGAGAAGTCTGGAGAAATGTGCTATGTAGTTGATCTGAACATTACCTACGGTTATCCGTTAAAGTGCGGAAAATTATTTCGTTTCTCACATTACCTACCAGAAACACGAGACGCCATGTGGTTTTGAGGATTATGTCTGGGGCGCAGACCAGCGTCTTAACCCCAGAAGCGGTTTGGATGTAGTCCAAGAAACGCTGGAGCTATACGAGGAAAGGGAAAGCAGGAGAGGAATAAGGAGAATAGGCTAAGTGAAGCGTGTTTATGGGTCAAGCGGTCTATGTCTTTTAAGATGTCTTAGAACTGAAGTTGTAGAGGGATTAAGATGGTTCCAGAAGCTAGTTAATGTGAGTCCTTCATCATGATGTGCATTATTTATGAAATTTTTTTTCTAAAGTCTACATTAGTTAAGAAATAATTCTACAGTCAAACTTTTCATACAAAAACCGTTGGTGTGCAGTTAGCCCTGACTATGCACACTTCTTAGATAGTTTGTAAGTTGACTAAGCCGCCCAATGAATTGTTTCATTTCGCAAATTACCTAAATAATCTCCGAATCACCTTCTAGAAAACGGTTAAAATTATTTCTTGGCTAACGTTTCCGTACTCCTAAATTATGTTATTTATTTATTATTTCGATATCTAAAGAATCAATTTAACACACCAAAGAAATTAAGCTTAAACTACGCGAATAAGGTCACCTCTAGATAGGTAATGCGCACATTAACGGCTTCCACGGCACAATCACACAAAAACCGATAGAGTGTAAATCTATATTCCGGATTTGTGAAACACGTGATAGAATATTTCTTTCTTTCACTTCCGTGTCCTGTTTAAGAGGAGCCGTTTTTACCTCGTTAACCTTGGAGGTACTCGAACTCGAAACATTTGCATTTGGATTTTGCTCTCTAATGTGATAAAAGACTCGTGGAACTCTTATCCGAATGGTCCGTTTAATAGATAACATCGACCTTTTAGGACATGATGTTCCAAACATGGTATTTGGATCCTTCTCTTTTGGAATTCTTGCATAACAAGGGACAATCACCTTTCGGAAAAAAAATCCGTTAAAATCGAACGGTGTTAGTGACGTACTGATTCTACCCACTGTACGCTCCTATTTATTTAAATTATTTAATTTTTAATAAGCAAATAATATTTTGTTATAATTACGCCTATTCCTTTACAAATGTATGTGTATAACATCTTTACAGAATTCCCACACAGCTTCCTCATCAACAGATATACAGGATAGTGTTTCTCGAACTTCTGCTTGGAAGTAATTTTTCACTTAGCCAATTGAAACACTTATTCAATTGAGTGAGAAAGGGTGTTCATTTATAAATATTTTCTGTATAAGACCTTGATTTTGTCAAGGTACGATACTAAGACTTTTTTTTCGTAACTTTCCATTTAATTGCATTAACAACTCTAACTATTGTAGTACTAATTAACGTGATTTGTCCGTATTTCATTTCTCTTTAAATTTAAATAAGTCAACATTACAGTATAAAACCTTTTTCACGACAATTTTCCTTTTCCCCTTTAGGCTAATAAGTAGTTAACCCCGTCAGTTGAAGTAAAGACAAAAACTTGTCTGCAAAATAAATAATTTTCTATGCAGATAATTAATTATTGCAAATAGACTATATCAGGGATGGCGAACCTTTTTTGATGTCCGTGCCACAAAGGCCTAAAAATTCTTTTTTTAAATAGGTGACGTGCCACAATAAAATTTGATTCGAAATGTTAGTCTGGTGAAAACTATACCTAAGTATAAATAAATAAACAAATAAAAGCAATTCTTCTTTAAACAATTTTATCTGGTGGGCATCTTTATATACTTCGAGAGAATATTTTAATACTAAAATGTATAATTTGACGGTTGTACTTAACGTTCTAAAATACAATGATAGAAATGGATATAATAAATTATAAATGAAGTGTGGATTAATAATTTTTAATTAATTTCTATCAAAAAAGGATTACTTATTAAAAAATAATAATTTTGTTTTTGTGCGTGCCATCAAAATAATCAAACGTGCCATAGGTTCGCCACCCCTGGACTATATCTAGACTGCCAAAACTGCTAAACTACAAAGTCAGTTTTCCGACTTTTATACAGGTGAAGTACAGTTAACAGCTTCTGTATCGTTAAAGCTCTAAAAGACATATATAGTTACACAAAATTTTCATTTTCACTCCGACTTTATACTAAGTCATGCGAATACTACCTAGATAATTTGAAAAATTAAGCAATTTAACAAATCATCCTAGTTAATCTGTTCACAACCTAACGGACAACTCATTTCCGTGTTTCAGATATAACATGACAATTTAAATTTTTATTTTTTAACAATTCCTACGGACACACGAAAGGAATTTTTGACATTAACTTCGGATACAGGAGTTTTCCCTTTCTATTTGTCTAGCTTCTGACCTCGATCGGTTACCGTATTGTTTGCTGAGATGAAAACTTTCGGCTCGGTTTCGCCAAGATTTCAATCTTTTTCCAAAGATTAGGTAAAATGAGAAAAGTGTTAATTAAAACTTAAAGTTTGACTTCGTTTTGTTTGTAGAACTTTAAACAAACCTGGTTTATATAGACATTATGTAGTTGATGCTAATTTTCTATTCGCTTTAACTAGGTAAAGTTAAAAGGAAGACAAAAAAATAGATTTTAGGAACATTTAGATAATCTTATGTTCAAAACTGATTCGAACGACTAGATAATTAATAATAATAATAATTTTCTGTAGGCCTATATAGGAACCAGCATAACTCAAGAATGCATAACCGATTTCGAACTTGGCCCAGATGTTGTTATAATTACAGTAAAAGGACGAGCGCACTGTCTAGGTCTAGAGTGTCTCCCACTACCAATTATTATTTAACTGAACATAAAACAATGTTATTATTAATGAAGTAACATTTCTCTTTATCCTGTATATAACGATTCCAACCACAGGAAAGATTTTCATTAAATTGAAACTGTCATTCATCTGACTTTGGTGAAATGCGATGCCTTTAAATTTCGTAAAATAATTCAAACTGTACGGATGCAAAATTTTTATTAATAACATAAACGCGCCTATTTAATGAAATGGATAGAATATAATCTACTAAACTAAAAAATAAATGAAAGGAATCAGTGTGCATCATTTATGAAATAGATACAACATAATAATGAGGAAATTACCCAGGGTATAGAGAGTTGAACTGGGTTAATAGCAGTCTAATTATTAACGATGGACCCTCCACACCCAGACAGATAGACCGAATTTGTTTACAGCGTTACAAATTTTTTAATCGATTTATTAATAAATTAAATAAATATCGAGTGATTCCGAAATATCTGCTAATATGGTAACCAAAAGAGAGTAGTGGAAAATGGAATGTAAATTATAACGCTGACATTAGAGAGTCGAGCTGATGATGAAGAGAGAGGTGCCCTTCCAAAAGTAATAATCAGTCACCACCGATTACTAAACAATAATGTTACCTTTATGTAGAGGTAAATTTTTAGTTTTAGGTCTGCTACAAAACACCCTTGGGTATAACAGGATGTGGGAGGGACCTCGAACTTTCAACTTCGCTAGTCAGGCGGTTTGACCACTAAACCGCAGGCCTTTTTTTTAACAAAAGAATGCGACAAGAATATTGTCAATAGAAGAATGACTAAACATGCTGGGAAAATTCCTCAGCAGACAGTTTCACTGACGTGGCGAATATATGGAAATATAAAAATGAAACACATTGTTCATTTTGCTCTGATTCACAACCCTTGCAACAATCTCAAAACAATTAACCTGCAGTCCCAATAAAAATCTCAGGATTTCAGGCACTATTGACTACAAATTTCTTATTTTCGCCTATTTGAAAATATTTTCAAACATTTTTAGAAATGCTTAACTACTGAAATTTCATCACGAATATTTATTTTTTCACAGAAAGTAACGGCACAATAGACAACATAACAGCATTACAAACATTAGTTATTGGTTGACTAAAGAGAACAAATCAATCATTCCGACAAGCGTTAAAGATATTAAAGAAACACACAAATTCAAATAAACAAATTTTCACAGGCATACCTGACTCGTACCGAAAATACAAACATATTTAAAGATATCATTTTGTTTATCTTGAGAATTGTTTGGATCGGTCCCGTCAAAGTGATAGGTTTAAACAACCCTACAATTCTAGTTTCGATAGTAGAAGCTGTTGCAACCGACTGTATGACTACTTTGTTTGTAAGAAAGCTTCTTACTAAGTTCATAGATTTCAGCAAATTAATGCTGTTAGCTTTGGCAGGAATCCTCAGGAGTTACTCGTACACTCTCACTAGGACCTCAATTTGATGAGTTCTCAACAACAACGAGGAAACTCTTTCTAGTTAGCCAAAATCTTCACTTTTAGAAAATTTGGAGTGGAAAAATTTTTGGAACAACCAGAATAAAACCAGAATCGAATTGAATGAAACCAGATTCGAGACGTGATCCGAAGAAATTCCCGCCTGCTGGCATGGAAAACGGCATTTCCTAAATATTACAAAACGTCTAATGACCAGAATGAAGAAATTAGGCTTTTATTATAAGTTTGGATGACTCGAGGCGGAATACCAAAGTTGCTCTGCAAACACTCATATTAATTAACGTTCAAATTGAAACCATTTTTTCATTCTCTTTTAAAAATTCATCTTAAAAACATGTCCGACTTACGAATGTGCTGATGCCAAAATCAGAGCCCGATAATTATTTGACCGTTACGAAAATCTTTTGTATTAAATCAAACGTGTTGACAGATCCAAACCTGAGCGTATTGTCCGTCTTTATTGTTAGTCATGGGCCAAACACAATCAGCAAACTGCCCTGTTCTTTCATTCTATATATGGCATTCTTAAAACACGTAAGCCTTTGTGATGGAGTGGTTTTGTAGCAAATAATTGGCGACTTTAATTTTGTTAATAGTTCCTCTCATTCGCTTTATTGTATCACCTTAATTCTTTAGATATCAAACAAATTAATTAATAAATAACATACAGAAACATTGGTTTTGTTTCTTCACTAATGAGTTACGTGCACAATATGAGCTGAGAATAAACTCGACTGAATTTTATTACCGGAAATTGTCACAAAAGCTTTTTTGTGTTAAACATAAGGTCACATACCGTCCTCATTCTAATCACACTCATCATTCTAATGACTCTAGGGAAATGAAAATCTTGTTTTTAAAGCTCTCTCTTGAGTGTTTCCTTTATTCTACAGTGACCCCCTTACAGATGGGGATAGTTCTTCAGAAGAAATAAAAAAAACTTCACCTTACATAACAGTTTTAAAAATCAATAAACTAGTTGCAGAATTTATGTGATTGTGATTGATTTCAAGCCAAATTAGAAGGAAAAAGGGAGATAAAAATTTCGTTATCGGTCACAACAAACTAGTTATAAAGTAAAAATTTCAGGTTAGATAAAGGGCTCAGGCTGTCTAAGATTTACAAAAATTTTGCATACATTCAATTAGTGAAAAATTTTTTTCTCAACTCAATTACGTGGTAAGCAATACGCCAATCAGTTATTAACCTGTCCGTCTAGCCAATAAGATTGATAACTAAAAAATAAATCAGGCAACAGTTACACATTTTTAATTCGAAGTAATATAGGTCAATTTTCTTTCTACCCGAAAAGAAGACAGTTAACTGGAGGAAAAAAATTTTTTGTTATAGTTTCCTCCCACCCTTCCTCAAATTCCTTCCAAGTTCCACCAAATGTTACTTTTCCATTTCTCTTTCTCCAAAATTACCAGCTCTATCTGCTGAATCACTCTCCATAAACACTTTCATGGATATGAAAGTCTGAACTCACGAACCTTTAATGACCCTGAATGATTAATATCCAGACAACCTGACCTACACTGCTAAATTAATTAAGTTCGACTAGACTTCCGTTAGCAGTCACAAATTAAAAATTACCGGTCTGCCAAATATAATTGATGTCCATAACAACAACTAAAAAAAAAATGATGTAAAGTAGAACAGTAATAAAGAAAACAATGGCCAAACTCTAACCCATGCACAGGGATTATGCAACAAACCAAATATTATTTTTCATAGGTCTAGGACAAAGTTAAAAAACTCGACTCCATTTTCTCCCCGTTACTTTTTTATTTTCTTTTTTCCATCAAGGATGGTCTCTATGTAGAAATGGGTTTTCTCAAACCTACTTTGGAAGATAATATAAGTCGGAGAGAGACGGGTCAGATCCTCCTCAAAGTGTTGGAGATAAGAAGAAACCATCCTCACGCGCCTTTCTAAAATTTTTTGTTGTAACAAAATTATCGTTTGTTGTGCACGTTTTATTCTTATTTAAGAACAGTATAAAAAAAATAAATAAAAAATAAACATAAAACTCCTCTTATTGAGATTTATTGATAAAATGGTATCAATAACAGTAATGTCCTTCATTATGCAACGACACCAAGTTAGAGCCATCTGTATTCACTGCCATCTACTCCAAATACAAGACAACAAATGGTTCTTAGGCTTAGCTTTAAAGTGTTAGGTCTAGAAGACTGACTAGTGTCTTAGTACCATGAGCATAAAAATGAAGGATTGAGATACAAGGATATTTAGGATAAGACCTGTTGGATTCACCGAAAAAGTGGCAGATCTTCCAAAACTATATCAGACGAAGACGAACGCGCCTGATACGCGATGATACTGTCCTGAGGGACAGCCAAGGAAGAAGAGAATAGAATGACAAGCATCTCTACCCCCTTACAAATGAAGACTAAAAACCCAAAATGGACAGAACCACGCAAGAGTCAGAAGAACTTCAAGCCTAAGACTTCTGGAAAGTAGTAGCTCCACTTGCGGGTCTTCCAGAACCTAAGATAACAACCTAATAAGACTGTAAAAAGAGATTAAAGTAGAGAAGGCATGAAAGAGAGAGAGACATAACACTTTCCTGGAAGAGAAGTTGAGAAAATAATACGACAGTACAACAATACCAGAATTAATAAAAAGACAGGAAGTAGAAGAGTGAGGACGTCTAAGAGAAGCCTGCTATTTACAGACGTCGAGTTGCCAACGTTCATCGAGGAGGGATGCTGCAGAAGGATTGGAATAAAAAAAAATAAATAAAATTAACTCTGATGATCTTAAAACCAAAACAAAAATAATTTGTTTTTCAAAACATCTTATCTTGCAAAAACATTAACGAAAGCGTGAAGAGAAACGAAAAATTTTAAACAAACAATTAAAAATTAAATTAACCTTTTTGCACAGAAACTGACAAACAGTCTGATTATTCTGTCAGACAAAACCAGGAAACATTTCAAACCGTCAAAAAAAATGGTTCTACTTAAAAATTCAGACGTTCACTATGAAAATGGCGGTTGAAAACATAACCACTCAAAATATAATTTTTTTTTCTTTTTTTTAGATTGTTGACGGATGATTTCCGTTTTTTTTTAAATCATTAACTCGTTAAAGAATTCTCTTGTAATCAACCAGATACAAATTACGCATCTAAGTGGCAAACTTGTCTGGGGAACCACTTCAGAATAGCCGAACCATCGCGGGATTTTAGACAAGCACAAGACGAGGAGAAAGAAACACTTAGTCAAGCTTGACATTTCTAAAACCGAATAAAAAGACATTTTCGATAGTGCCACATCACTTACAGCCAACAGTTTGGCGTGTTTCTATTTAGTACGACGATTAAAAAAAATTTGTTTTTCTGCCAAAGACTAACAACGTCATAAACGCACATCATGTCTGACAGAACGGTTATTTTTTATTAATAATTACAAAAGTTAATTTATTTTTATTTAATCTAAAAGACTAACCCGTCGCGGATATTCGTAAGCAGACTTTGAACGCACAGTCATAGGGTGTCGTGTCAGATTTTTAAAAATTTTCTTGTCTCTAAACATTTGAAATCCTGTTTCCTGGTCACCTATTTCCAGTTTCCTTCTCACGTTAAATACAGACGAGAAAGAGTCATCATTACTGAATCGTCATTACGAGCATTAGCCATTAAAACCTATTTTTCGGTTACAAATTGTGAAGGCTGTTTATTAATTAAATGGTAGTTACGTGATAACATGCAAAGAAAAGGTGCTTAAAATGTACAGCCTGAGAAATTTAAGAAAATGGCGAATGAAGAAAATGATGATGTAAGGATTATTTTATTAATGGACTGAGTTTCAGTATTTTTTTATGACGAGGAGGAAATTTGTGATTAGACACCCTCCAACCCAACTAGAGTAGTGTGAGACTATTTGCCTATCGGCACACCAGTGCTGGATTCATATTACTCCCTGTCTTTGTGACTGTACGCGAAACCTAAAGAATTTTCCAGAATAAGATTTGTCGAAACGAACCTCGGAAGTTCCAGAAACGTCTCTTGAAGTTACTTGCTTTAGTTTTAATCCAGTTAGGACAGAGGAGGAGGATTTGAACTCACAAACCAAACTCTATAGTCGAGAATTTTAACCACTACACCAGCCCTTCCGCTTGAAGTTACTTATCTACAAATGAACACACATGTCCATCACGATGAAAAGGTTAGTTTTAGAGGTGGATTAACTTTTTAACACTAGATCCAGCTGCACCAATTACTTTTCTTACCACATCCTGTATCAACCAGAAAATGATTTCTATAATGAATAAGCAATAAACAAATCTAATAAAGTAATTTATCCACTAACTTCTCTATTTTCCTTTCAATTTTCTCTTCCGTCCCTCCCCAAACCCAAAATTTGAAAATTGCACGTCTAAAGCTTTATTTATAATTTGTATAAGTTCATCGAATCCTTTTTGGGCCAAAACCAAAACGTTTCTACCGTGTTATGACTTTTATTCTTTCAAAAACGTTTTAATAAAGTTGAAGCATCGAAGGAAAATTCGGAGCATGAGAAAATAAATCTAAATAACATTCTTATTAATTAATCATGACCAAAAAAAGGGTCAGTGATATTCGTGAACCGAATATTCAGCTCGAGAGGTGAATAAGGAAAGTTCTTGTACTGGAGAAACTTCTGAAGAGATTCTTAAAGCAAACCTTGAGAGAAATGAATCTAAAAGGATGTTATAACAGTTTTTCTGAAGTGCACCCTCATTATTTATTTGAAATTAAATTAAACGTCCTTGAAGAATTTAAAAAAAAAGAAGAAATATATCAAAACTGGAAAGAATTCACACCGACTACCTTCTTCATCTTTCACTTGAACCAAGGTTACAGCCATTCTGTTAAAAGTTTTTTTTTCTGTATTACTGAGTGACTTGGGCTAATAATAAATAAATCAGTAAAATAGAATGGAAATAACAAGGTGGCCCTGCAGAGTACATAACTATCAAGTCAGAACCATAAATTTCGAGTTTTAAAAACTTTTCTCTTTGCCCTGATTTCTTATTCGATCGTGGTACTAGCAGCTGAGTAAGACATTTCTTCAGCACATAGGAAACCTAAATTGATGATCGTCGTGTATATAAAAAGTCAAAAATAGAAATGAGTTGACCATTTAGATTTGGTCATTTTATATAATTTAAAATTAATGATCCTTTGAGTCAGTTTTTTGTTGCAATTGAGATTTTGCCATGGAGTCTGACCTTAACTCACTAAAATCGAAACAACAACAACAACAAAAGTTCATCTGATCGTGGTAACAGAACCAACCAAATCTCTTCTTCATTAAGATTTTTCGCAAGTCAATCCAAGGCAAATCTGTATTTTAGTTTTTATTGGAGCATCAAGGGAAATTTGAAAGACCCAATTCCCTGTCAAGGACCTTGATCTTTTCAAGGTTCATGAGTCTGGCTCATTGTTTTTCTGATGGTTTTTTGTGAGGAAAGAAAAAGTTTATCACGGAAAAGATGCAAAAACGCTCTTGTGAAACTGTATTCGTTCATCCACGTTCGAGAACGCCCCCTCACACCAAAACATTTCTCTTTCCTTACGTACCATCCATTTATGAATTTCAGAAATGGACCTTCAAAGAATGTCTTGGCCTCAGGAGTTCAATTGCCCCTTGAATTAAAATCTCGTGACACAACCAACTTTCATTTTTTAATTGTTTGCTATTATGCAAAGAAATCATTAAAATCGAACGCTTGAAGAAAGAAAAAGTTGAAAACTGTTACAATGAAATATGAAAAAAATTTTCTTTTCTTATTTATTTTATTTTTACCTAAAACAAAAAGGACGTTTTCCCGCGATTAGCCGATCACTTAACACTGACAAAAATTAATGAACCGATAAAAAAGAGGAAAACGTTTCGATGAAGTCCGTGGAATTCCGAAGTTTTTGCCATTACATAAATTCACCTGTAAAACCTGCCAACGACCTCAAATTTTATTTTTTTTTAATCAATAAATAAATTTCAACCCGAAAACCATATTTAAAAAACACCTCTCAAGGGGTGATTAACACATTTTGGCATGAAAACGCCAAATTGACATATTTCATAAATATTTCTCCAACATAAATAGGATGCATACATTAAAAACCGGATAATAAAACTATACCCGATATTTTATGTACGCCTTCAAACACAGTTTTTATGTAAATATCGGAAATAACGTCCATAAGCCTATGGTAGAAAGCTTACATCATGGTTCATCAACTTTCCTCGACATCCCAGTCTGTGAAAAACCTTTCTCTTCTTTTGCGGCATGGGATTATGTAAAAAGGTTTGCACTGTTGATTTAGAAACTACGTGGGAACGTGTCAAACCTACGTTTTCTAACTCTCGTTACTTCCTCTCTGAATATTTTAACGATTCTTCTTGTATATATGATATCTTGGTACATAAAAACTTTGAACTACAAAAGATCCGGCTTGAGAAGATGGTGAAGCTTCATGACTTGATACCGAAAGTCGTTTTTCTATCTTTTTTGAAGTGTTTAGCCCTGATATATAAATATCAAGGTAAACAAACCTCAAAAAGAAAAAAAAACAGAATCACACGAAGAGATGTTTTATATGTTAAATAATACTTTCTCTTGTACCAAATGCCATCAATTTTACAAAAATTCTGACAACGACATTAAGTTCATCCTTTTAATAAATTTAAAAACAAAATGACTCGCCCGCCATCTAACCACCTTCCATCAAAATTTTCATCCTGATATTAAGGTTAAGGTTACTTCTTTCTGGAACCTTCGATATTTCAAGGTTGTTAGCTTTGAAAGGATGTGGGGGTGTGTTGTAATGAAGCTTAATCCTCAACTAGACTTACACATTTCAAAAAAGAAATTCTGTCCAAACACCATTTTCTCCTCTCACTTTCACATATACACTTAACACAGCAATAACATCCAGTGACTAACCACAGACCTGCATTCCCTTTTTTGGGAAACCACTTGTGCAAACGATGACAAATGGTGATACAGCTACGGTAGTAATTCATTTCGCACTTAATAAATAATTGAGTCTAATGACTTAATATTGTAGTTAACTACCATTAGATGTAGATAATTATGAATTTTTAACTATTAACTTCTCTCCACAAGATCCTTATCACCCTCTGAGTGAATGATAATTTATGTTTACGTCAACGGAATATTTTGGTTCCGTAATCAAAACAACCGATTCATCAATTTTTCTCAAATCAATCTTCGGAAGATGGTGAATGAGTCGCGAAAACCAAATGTTTACCAAAAAAAAAATTAATAAATAGGCGAGTAATTGAATTAAATGCTCACTGATTACTGATTTCAATAAGAAACTCAAGAATCTCTTTCGAACTCGAGGGAGAAATAAATTTTCGCATGGATTCTGAGGTTTGAAAGAAACGAAAGTAAATAAGACAATGGCAATCTTTGTTTTGTTTGTGTACCTGAGACCCGGGTGTTTAAGGATCCTAAAACTGAATTGTGAAATCGTGTCACTTTCTCAGTTTTGCGCTTCGGACTGTGTACAATGACCCGGGATAAATATCGCCACGTCGGGCTTTTCTTTTCGTGGCCAACGTTGCGGAGAGGTTTTTGAGGTTTTTTGGACGACATCCGCGAGGTCGGCTTCGCAATCGAACAAACGTGATAAAAAGATTATAATCCTTTTGCAAGGATTTTTTATCACCGCAAAAAGTGTCGCCATCCTCGTATTCTGCGCACGATAATTGAAGCAAAAGGAATTTGAAATTCTTTTAATGATTAGTTCAGACATTAGATATGCCTCCACGGTGAAACTGAATATAAGGTTTTGCCTTTATAATTCTTTTGCTCCATTTAATAATGAAATGACATATGTAACAAGTGACATGCCATTTTCACTTGCATCAAGTGTGATACAATTATATGAATTAATCACATCCAGTTTTTTGGGAAAAGAAGTTTTTAAACTTAATCCGACTGCTTCGTAACGACCAAAAAAATCCGTTAATTTAGAACAAAACACTGTTCCTATACGTTATGATCGTTTCAAAGCGGAAATCAATTTAATGAATAAATTTGATTTTCTTGAGTGAAATTTAAATAGACATTCTTCCTTTATTGGAATTACTTTATAAATCATGTCAACTTAAGTTTTTTTAAATAGATAAATGTGCATTATCTATGAAATGTATTCTTTGTGAAAGTGTGCAGTACTTGTTAAATGTAAATTCATCCTTAATGAAAGCGTGCATTATTTATGAAAGAATGGCTCTCACTGCTCTAAAATAGAGATTTTGCTGTTGTTTCTGCAAAGATCTTCTCCTCACTTTAACGAGTGTTTCGGTTTTTTTTTTATTGCCCGGAATGCATTTCTGCTTACTTCAGACAAGAGGATTATATATTTAAGACACTTTGTCTTTTTCGCTGCGATGGTCTCCCAGTTGTGCTGGTTCTCCAGGATTACCGACACCACCTTCCAGTAGTTAATCTCCCTCCTCATGATGCTGCGCAGCCGGTCTTCTTCCCACAGGGGCGTGTTTGGATGAGTCTTCCTTGTCTTGGCACTGCAGACAGGTGTTTTCCTCTCTCTTCCTGATTTTGGTTTGGTAGGTACCGCAGCTTCCATGCCCTGTGAGGAATTGGGTGACCCCCCAATCTATATCGCCGTGTTTGCGGAAGTACCACAGCCTCAAGTCGCTGATAAGCGAATTCCAGAATGGTTGGTAACCTTCCACCTTTTTCCCACAGGACCATTGTTTCCTCCCTGACCTCTTTTTCCATCTTCTCACTCCGATGGTCCCTGCGATATCTATCGGGATCATTCGAGAGAGTACCAGTACAACTTTTGTTGAGACAGGGCTCAGTGCTCGGGGGTTATATTTATACTACCTAGATAATTTGCAAATTAACTGGTCTTTGCACTTCAGCGGTAACATGTTTTTATTTGTTTCCCGCCTATTTGAACTCAACTTGAAAAGAAGTTGCAAAATTTAAAAATTATCAAAGTCTCTGTTGTAATAAAACAATAATAAAAATAAATTCGAGGCGTTAATAAAAATTTTTTTTATCTAATTTGTTTATTTATTTATCTAGAAAAAAAACTGCATTGCAAAAAATGCATTACAAAAATATTTTCTTTTCATTTTTAAATATTTAAAACACAAACATTTAAAAAAAATTTTTGTTTTTATTATTATTATAAATATAAAGAAAAGTATATTTACATTTTAAGGGGTGAAGGAAACCAAAGGTCAACTGCCCATCGGAGGCCTTTTATCTTTTCGTCTTATCTGATATTACACCAGGTTTAAAAACTATTTGACGAAAGAGTACAATACGCTACGAGCCAAAAACGCGATTATATAGCGATTTAACAAATTATTAGCCCAAATTCGCCTAATTACATAATTAATTTTAATTATCCAATCCATATTCCTAAATCCTCACCTGAGAATATAATTTTAGAGAGATGTTATAATAACACCTACTTTTTGTTGGATCTACTCTACTCTTGAGGAAAAATTTTGTTTTGGCTAAGATCCGCTAAAATGGATACAGTCTCGGAAATAGAGGTGTGAGAAAATCGTTACATTTTCTGAAAGTGCTGGACGGGGGATTGGGGAATTCAAAAATCAAACAGATAAGGTACAGTATAGTACTAAAACGGAAGTTACAGAAAGAGAGAAGGTAAGAATCGGACAAAAAAGGAAAACAGAAAGGCATTATTAGTAAATCGTGATGTGATATATTTATTTGAATCGGTCTTTGATGTGCCCGTTTTGATAAATTTTTATGGCCACAGTGAATTATGTGAACAAACAGTGGAACCTCTCCTAACGAGTTTAATTCTTTCTGGAGTTTTACTCGTAATGCGAAACAATTTTTTCGTATAAAACAATCTAAAATAGAATAATGCGTTTCAAACCAAAAAAAGTTATTTTTAGCATTTAGCAAAAGAATAGGAGTAGCTAAGAAGCTGAAGAATGTGAAAATGAAAGAGTTTTGGGTGGTCGTACAGAAAATAAGACAGATACAGAAAGGTATAACTTTCAGTCTGCCCCGATTCGGAGGTTTTGCGGTCGGGGGATTCTCCATGTACATGCCAAAATTGCTCGCTATGAGAGGCACTCGTTATGAAAGGTTCCACTTTATTTTCGTGTTACATTGATTACAATTATAATAATTAAGTATGAGTTACTGAATAGTATAATTCTTTTATAATTGGCTTTAATTATAATTAAAAAAAAGTTATAATCAAATGAACGCTGGTCGATATTTTGTAACTTCATCAGTAATCGCCTTTGGCTGTTTCTCTTGGGAACCTCTATCCACCATCACTTTTTTCATAATTCTAACAAAAATAACGTTTACCAATAGCCTTCATTTTAGGCCGAGTTATAAAAAACTTCCGATGAACCTACTTAACTACTGCACACTTGTACGAATAGCCTAATTCAGGGATGGCGAACCTTTTTTGATGTCCGTGCCACAAAGTCATAAAAATTCTTTTTAAATAGGTCACGTGCCACAATAAAATTTCATCCGAAATGTGTGGTGAAAACTATACGTAAGTATAAATTAATAAACAAATACAATAAAAGTATTTCTTCTTTAAACAACTTTATCTAGTGCGCATCTTTATCTACTTCGAGAGAATCCATGCCCTATTTTAATAATAAAATGTAAAATTTGACGTGCCACAAAGGTAACATACTAATATACGCATTCAGTACTAGAAATTTATATTACATAGTATAAATTAAGTGTAGATTAATAATTTTAATTAATTTCTAGCGAAAAAGATAACTTAATAAATAAAATAATTTTGTTTTTGTGCGTGCCATCAAAATTTTCAAACGTGCCACTTGTGGCACGCGTGCCATGGGTTCGCCATCCCTGGCCTAATTCGTTTCAATAATACCCCATCCTCTCATTAAACTTCATCTCATAAGCAACACTCATTCCAATGAGGTGTTTATTTCAAAAATAATGCACACTAGTTCAATTCATAACCACGCACATTCATTCATTCATCTGTACAGTCGGAACCAAATACTCCAGCACTGACCCACAGCCTGCAGGTTTTAATTCTCAACTCATTCCATAAATTCGACTCATGTACATAATACCAAACCTAATAACAGCCTAATCAATAACCTGAAGAAGTTAAAACAACAATCGAGAATGAAAGGAAATAGATTATTATCATTTGTCATGTAAATTCTTGTTATAAATTAAAATATATATGTATTGTCTTATGTAATAGGAGCCAAATTTTATTTTTTAATAACAATAAATAAAGATAAAGGACTGCTCGCGGTGGGAGTTTTAGTGTTAAATTCTTAAAAAGAAATTCGGAAACCAACCGCAAGTTAGCAACGAGGTCAATGGTTTCTTTCTTACTTAATTTATGTGCATCTTGTTTGAAAGATGGTTTTAAAAGTCGTCCACCGGAAGGAGAGTATAGAATGATTAAAAGGAGAACTTCGCGTGGTTCGGACAAAGGTTACTCCCATTCAAAAGCGGTAACCTTTTCCCCTAAGAAGAGGTGAAGACGGCGTATTTGTAAATTTTCAAAAAGGAAATTTAGACATGCACATAATTTATCAGGTTGAGATACAGCCTGAAGTCAACTAGTTGTTATATAATCAAAATTACAGCAGGTAACTATAGTGGGTGAATTTTTGAACGACCTGGGGGGTCGCGAAAAAACTAGTGACACGGCCGCCGTTTTAAGACAAACATAACCTCAAAAAGAAATAGGTAATTGCAAAAATCGAAATTTTAGCTTGAGATAAATATCTGAAAAATATTTTGAAGATTAGAACAGATTAATTACCAAAATGGTTTAAGAGACAACAAGTAAGATTGTTTGTATTAAACCAAAAACTTTTTTCGCCTCTTTCTTAATAAAGTGTATACTTTACAATGAAGACTTTATTCTATGTTTTACTGAGGGATTAATTTCATAAATAATGCACAAATTTAGGACTAAATTCAATTTATAAATCATGAACAGAGTGTAGGGTCGAAATCTAAACCATTACTACAGTCATCAGTTATGCTGACCTATCACCAAACAGTCCTTCTCGCCTTTTAGTCTTTATTTTAAAGGAACTATACACTCATACC
Source organism: Columbicola columbae (assembly GCA_016920875.1). Taxonomy (NCBI): domain Eukaryota; kingdom Metazoa; phylum Arthropoda; class Insecta; order Psocodea; family Philopteridae; genus Columbicola; species Columbicola columbae. The sequence goes on from JADMLL010000007.1 coordinate 9,480,668, forward strand.
TCGCTATACGGCCGCTCTTTATACGGCATTTCATGGGGCCTTCTTTAATTATGGCATGTTTTCGATTTACAGCCTAAAATGTTTCAAAATGTGTCAAAAGTACTGGTACAGAAGTTAAGTTCCTTCCTGAAATTAGGAAAAATTTTGGGTCCAGAACATGATCTCGGCTTAAAAGGTTTGTTGTGCCTGATCACCTTAAAGCTGATAGGGAACCTCTTTAAGGACCTGGCATTTGATGAAGAGACAGAGCCTGTTGTATCAAACAGCTAACATCAGAAAATCTGTCGAAAGCTTTTTCCTATTTTGAGCAACATCCTCCTTGAAAACGATCCTGATGACTAACGTGGGGCTCAAGTTTCTCGAGGAAGTAACTCAGCCATTAGCTGTTAGAAACCACTGAAGAACGAAATAGACAAGAAGGCAAGACAAACAACGTTGGACAATTTTTTAAAGCCAGGCCCATCCTTACCAGCAAAAATATTGACGACAGTTACCATTTCATCATCGTCTTTAGATTAAAGTCATTTTTCTAAAACTATTTATGTATACAACAGTATTCGAAACGACTATTTGACCTCATGACAATAACTTCTACAGCCGGCCATTTTAACCACTACACCACAGGCCTCCCGAAACAACATAAATTTGAACACTAATCGCGATCTCTAGAGAATAATACTTTTCACGTGAGTGAGAAAACAAATTTCAATACTAAAAAGAAAAACAAAATTTTTCTAATTGGTACGGATGATGAATGCCAATAAACTGTTTCCATCGAATATGTAACACCAAGTGAATATGTAATTTATTCATTTGTAAAGAATACTAAAACTTTCACTCAAAAACTCATTTCGAATGATTAGTGGAATCAAACTATAAAACCAAAATTCTGAAAGGTATACATGTAAGATGTCTATATGTAACAAATAAGAGTCAATCGTGCGTGGGTTTTAGAAAAATTCTTTTTCGAATAAGAAAATAGTTTTTGTAGATTTAGAAGATCGGTAAAATCAATCAGATAAATTGCATAACAATATTTTGCTTCTCTTTAAAACACGTACAAGATTCTAGAATTAAATTTTCGGTTGTAATTTGAGTACGTAATTCTCATGATTTTGAAACAAGGACTACGTTAGTCATAAGAACGTGTAGCCCATGGGTTGAATCCGTCCCCGAAACAAACCTTTTGACCCAATTATCGGCCCGCATGAATATTACAACTTCTTTGAGCTTGTTCTTGTTGGAACTTGACCCTTTTGCTTTTAAAGTTCTAATTTCAGCTTTAACTTTTACTTAGCAGGTGAAAATCTTATTAAAGTTTAACCTCCAAACTAACACATTTAACTTTTCCTTTTCGACTTATCAATAGTGATTACTTTGATCGCTTTTTACGATACAAAAGTACATATTTAACGCTTTGATTTTATTGTATATCTAACATAAACATAAGATTATTATTTTTTCTTATATTTTTAACTTCAATAATTAAAGAACAAGTTTTGCAATAATTATTAAACTCTTGTTAACGACCGCTGGTGGTTCCCAATCTGGGGCGGATTTAAAAATTGAAACACTCACTGAAAGTTTCATCAAATTTGGACTATATAAGCTGACATAGAACTCACCCATTTATTAAAACATAAACATCATCGTTTGAGCGTGGTCCAAAATTTTGAACGTTCACAATGATGTCTGAGGCGACCATGATCTGAACAAGGCTCTTGAGGGTAATGTTTTGTGACCCATATTGCTCTGAAATAAAATAAAACCAACCCATGTTTACTTTTTTATATTATTACTTATAATTACTATATATTATGTGTGGTGGTGGTTTTAATTCGGTTTTTCATCCTTATTTTGGGGGTACAACAGGATGCGGGGGGAGGATTCGAACCCAAGTCAGGAACTGTAACCACTACACCACTCCTCCCACGTTACTATATATTATATGTACTTATATATTTTTATATATACTTTTATAGTATAACTATTGCGCTCGGTTATGATTTATTATATTGCTTATATTATTACTACATTCTAATCTCCTTTTTCACACTACAACAGGGGTGTCAAACCCACGGCCCGAGATAAACATTTTTGTAGGCCAGACAATATATACGACACCAACTCTGGGGTACAGAAAAAAGGGCCAACAAAGAAGGAGGTGGGAGGACGACCTAGTTACCTTTGCTGGCTCCCAGTGGCATAGAGCAAAGAACAAAACACTGTGGAGGGTAGCGGGAGAGGGTTTTGCCCGAGATGGGCCTGGTAGATATTGTAATCTTAATTCATGTTAACAATATAAAACAATTCTACTAATATAAGCTTTTATTATATATTATTATTACAATATATCCGACACAGAGTAAAAATAAAAATAAATGTCAATTAGAACGAAACCAGCACATAAAAAATTATAATATACTTCATTCATAAACTATAAATTAACTATATATGTGTTTATACCAATGTACTATTCAGAATATAAATATTTGTTCCTATGAATATCGAATTTTTCGGGGCCCACTTAAAGTTATTAAAGCCTTTGAGTTTGACACCTCTGCACTAGGGTCCCAGGATGTGTTAGGTAGCTGAAACTCAACTACAAGCCTCTCACAAACCAAACAACCTTTCCAGAAATGTTCAAAATTTTTATATACTCTGATTGGTATATTGCTACCACGAGCACGCTTTTCCCCAGTCCCTTGGACCACATTCCTGAAAAATGGGAAGAACGAACATCACAAAAAATATGAACAAATATTTATGTATGTATATATCTATGTAAAAAAGAGGAATCAGTATAAAGCTTACAATAATATTGTTACCAAATTAGTATCCAATTTCAATCCAAGAGGTTAATTAGGAATTCGTTCAATTACAGAAACCTCAAAACAAAACTGATTTCCTGGAACCCAAACACAGAGAGAGACTTCAATCACTGTGTGGTTTCACAGGTCATTTATTCAGGATGATTAATTTTAATTTTAATTAGGAAGAAAGTTTTTTTAAAGTCGTGTTAGATTCCGAAAATCACTGTGTCCTAAACTCTGTCAATCTCCCAGTTTCATACAATTCTTACGGTATGTCACGCCCCGTCTCCATTACATCACTCCTTATAATTACCAAGTCACTTTTTTAAGGTAAATGTCCCGGGGCGTGATTTATTTTTATTATAATTACCATTATCAATCGATTCCAGTTTTCTCACATCACGATAAAATTCTAAAACCAAAATGAAACATAATAAATAAAAGTAAAGAATAAAAATTATTCATCTGAACTTTATTGTTTTTGAAAGTCATACGTCACGACACTTCGCAGAATTCTGAATGCTATTCCGATGTAATTCTTGCTCATTCTTTTTCTTATCTTAACATTCTACACCTAATTATGTAATTATTATTAAACGCAATGATTCGTATTCTGGTCGTGAGTCTCATGTTAAGGATTTTTTCCCAACTATTGATCCTTTCGGCTAGGATGGTATAAAAACTTTAATGGTTATTCAGAGGGTTTTTCCAACGTATCATTCGTAATTATTATCATTATTATTTGACATAATTGAAATATTGCAAAGACCTTACACAAAAGTCCTTGGATTCTATTGATTTAGTGCAAGCGACGGAAAGATCAATCAAAATATAAGTATATAGAACACGTTTCCTGTCAGGTGTGTTTTAGATTTCCTAAACAAGCAGTTTCCGGTGAATAATAGGATAATTTTTATTTAATAATATTAATAAATTAAGAAAACATTGAATTTTATAATTATTATGCAAAGTATAAGAACTAAACATAACTCAAATTTATTTATTTATGGACGATATCTTTGATATCAATTATAGTTATGAAAATTAGGTGGCCATATTTTTAATATCAAATCCGGGAACGGGGTGAGGGGGTAGATAAATAACTTAAATATGATTTTATTAATAAAAATTATACATAACAAATACTATTTAAGGATATAATAAAAATAGGTATTTTTCTTAATGAATCAAAATTTATTAATCAGAATTGTTGAGGACAAAATTTTTTATATTTTTATGAACTATGGACCTTTTTCAGTAGGTCTTTTTCGCTTTCAAGTGTTGTATAAAATTTTGTATAATTTTCTTTATAATTAAATTTAGTAAGTAATATCTCTTTTGGTGTGTCTGTTTCAAGGGATTCACAGAATCGAGAGTTCACTCTATGCTCGAAATGGTTTAGTGTGCCACGTATTTTGATATACACAATATTTTTGGTTCAAAGTTTGTAAAAATGATTTAAAATTGGAAATAAGAACCTTTTCTAGAATTCGGGACAATCCGGGACTGTCCTGGCCAATCTGGGACGTATGGTGACCTTAATGTCTTGGTATTCAAGCTTTTACCTTCCTGGACAAATTTTATTAGACCATTGTGACTGGCCATATGACATAACAAAAATTTACTAGTTCGGTTTTCGACGCATACAGTCTATTTTCAGGACATCATCTGTATGTATATCTTTCAGTCTGTTTCTGTATGTACTTCCTTGTACTCGCTTTGGCGGTACATATACTAAAATTGTACTCTGTAAAATTGTTTCTGTATTGTTTCTCATATACTGTTTCTGTATAAGAAACAGAATTATGTTCTGAGGAGGAATAAATTGTTATTATTTACTGTTTATTTCTGCATCAAGGCACTTGAAAAATTTGATACATACATACGATACGATACTATTTGATACATTTGATTTGTAAGATTTTTGAAGTTTAAAAATAAATAAATAAATAAAAATTGTTTCTGTATATTGCTCATATGTTCAGACAAGCAATATTAGCCGTTTCTGAGCACAACCCCGAACATTTTCTTACTAGTCAGGCACTATAGTTCAGACTTAACAATGACCAATCGACCTTTCACAAATTTTCACTTAATCAGTTTCCACTGGACCACTGGGCCACTCAGTAGAACTTGGTGGGCCGCAATTTTAGCACCAAGACCTCAATAAAATGGATTTTTGATATAAGCCTGCATCACTCAAAAAAATTAGTTTCAGGACAAATTGTGCATTACTTATGAAACCGCCTAAACCTACACCAACTACAAGTTGTCTCAAACTCGGAGACAAGTGAAAGTTAACTAGGGAACACCGAGAAAAAAATTAAAATAAAAAAAAATTTTAATTCAATTTTTTCATTCGACTAATCTTCAAGAATGTTCAATTTACTAAATAACCTTTTTTAATAATATTAATATAATTACAAAGCTAACAAAAAAATCTTTTTTATGATTTAATAAATTAATTTAAATCCGATTGCAAGGGAGAATATAAAAACAGCCTCAATGAGAAAAAAATTACGCACCGATTAAGAAATTAAATTGACTTTTGCCTAACATAAAAAGACCTCAGTTGAGTTTATTAAAAAATTTTCCCGTTTATTAATCACGAATTTAATAACTTATTTATGTTCGGTGACCGAAGTTGCCATCATTAAAATTCATATTTGCGCAAAAAAAAAAATCGGAGCGAACACGAATTCATGTATTGTTATTGCATCGGTCATTATTTATGGTTTGAAGAAATAATTAAATAAGCGTGCATTATTTATGAAATGACTCTCTCACAGGTAGTGTGCATTACTTCTGGAATGAACTCCTCATTAAAATTATTTTTTGCTCGGGTGTTTAATTGACATGTATTAAATAAAACCGAAGGCTGACTAATAAATTTGTTGGCCGTAATTTCTTTAAAAAATTTTTATTTGCTACGAGCTCTAAATGACGCTGAATTTTCCCCACCGATAGTTTTCCCGGATGTGAACTACGTTTTCGAAAACCTACTTCTTGGAACTTGGAACCACAAAGAGGTATTCACTCACAACAAATACAGTTCCTCAGCTTTGCCCAAGTTCAGTCGAAGCCGAGTCTTCGCGTTGAGATTTTCCCTCCGGTGCTTAGTCGTTCCTACTGTTGCTTTCATATTCACGCGGAACTTATTTGTGCGAGTTATTTATTAATAAGGTAGGCTTAATCTTCATAATTAAATAGTGGTTTATTATATCATTAATTTTTTTCAGTATATCATATTTTTAAAGCGAAAAATCGAATTGGGCGTTGTTGTTGTTGTTGTTTTATACTTCGGCTTCTTCCTTATAGTTGAGATTATTTTTATCTATTTATTTGAGTTTTCATCCTTGGGTATAACTAAAAGGACACGGGAGAGGATTCAAACTCACTACCGTGACTTTTCTAGTCGGACACTTTAACCACAACACCACAGACCTTCCGCTATAGTTGACATTATTCAAATTTTTTAACTCGAAGAAAGAATTTTGGTATTAGTAACCTTAAATACAATACTTGTGCCTTGTGGGGTGAAAACCTTTTTCAAAATAAAATTTTTAATACGGGCCGCACTTAAATAGTGCTTTTATATCATATACGAGTATAAATATTACTAAAACTAAAGATAGTAAAAATTTATTTTATTATTGACATACTATAATAACAATAATGCCAGAGAACAACAATTTCACAATTCTACAAAAGAGAAAAAAGAAAGTATAAGTCCAATTAAGTATGTAATTATATAAATATAATTATACTGGCTCTTTGGCGGGCAGCAGGTTGCCGACCCCTGCCTTAGAGAATACAATTTTTCACAGTGATGAATTGACATGTGGAATATTTGACTGGATACCTGACACTATGGATATAAGTATACACTTACAGTTCAACATATACTCATAGCATACAAATTTAAATATTGGTGGTGGTGGTTTTAATCCCGTTTTTTCACCCTTAATTTTTGGGTATAACAGGAGGATTCGAACCCACGACCATTTGCGTCCAAGTCAGGAACTTAACCACTACACTACTCCTCCCACTACAAATTTAAAGGTAGAATGGGAGGTCTTCCATCTCAGTGAAACAATATAAACTTCAGTATAAAAGAATCATTTTCAAAGTATTTATAAACTACAATCACTGACTCACATCTTAGTATAAGTTCACATTTATAAATTCAGATTTAAGGTAATCAATCAAAAATTAGTATAATTTCATCAAATACCGTTATATTAGTATAATTCAGTCAAATATTAGTATGGATTCAGTTACAAAAATAAATTGCAAGATATGAATTCATGATGTTTAATCCCTCACTACTTCTTTATAGCAATCATTTACAAATTTAGTTTCTCAACTACGAAACAATCTTAACTCCCGTGAAAGATGTTCAACCATGAGACAATTCAAAACCAAAATAAATCCTCAAGCCAAAAACAAAACAAAGAATTTGGTCTCGAAAAATTGATTAATGACTTAAAACACACTTTTTGCTACCTCACTTCTTTCCCATTTATTTCCTGTAAGAGTACTTATTCATTAAGGTCTTTGAGGTATACATTATAATGACCCTATCAAACTGGCAATTCATTTTCGAAGATGCAAAGGCAAAAAAAAAATTAAAATAAAAAAATTACATCAGGAGAAAATTTACATAATCTTTTTGCTTGAGCGATCTCACAATCGTTACAAGAATGAGCTATTTGGAAATGGTTCTCAAGACTCTAAGATCAAACACCGTAAACAAAAAAAAGGGAAAAAGTTTCGATATAAGAAACGGAAAAGAGACTTCCTCAGGAATACAGTCTTGAAAGGGATAAAGAAAAGTAACATTGAGTTGAAAACCGAATTATTAATATATATTATATAAAATATCGAAAACATATAGGTCGTAAGAGCCATTGAAGCGTCGGATCTTCTTTAATAATTTATTTTTATATAATGATATAATTAATAGTATATCATTAATTAATGTAATTATATATTCTTTTTTGAAATGCGCATTCTTAAAAAGAACACATTTCATAAATAATGCACACATCCTCCACTTTCGGTCTTGGTACTCAAACTGCGGCCCACCAAGCTCTGTTGACTGGCCCAGTGGTCCAGTGGAAACCGACTGAGTGAAAATTTGTGAAAGGTCGATTGGTCATTGTTAAGTCTGAACTATAGTGCCTAACTACTACGAAAGTGTTCGGGCTTGTGCTCAGAAACTGCTGATATTGCTTGCCTCAACAACTACTATGCAGAAAGTAAATACAGAAACAGACTGGCAGATATATATACAGATGATACCCTGAAGGTGGACTGTATGCGTCGAAAGCCGGACCTGTAAAAGCTATTTAATAAGTCACGTGGCCCAGTCGCAATGGTCACAATGGAAATTTGGCCCGGGAAGGAAAAAGCTTGAGTAGGTTTTAGAGATTGCCAAGGTATTGCTTCCCATCTCTTCTAAATTATCATATAAATAATATATCTACAACTGTGTGATTATTTTTCATTATAAAAACAAAGTTAAGATAGACAATACATAGCCCATTCATAGATAAAGTTCAAAATTAAGGGAAAACAATAAATTGGGATCAAACAAAGCGGAAAATTTTTAGTTTAGCTAACAAGAAATACTTCAACGTGGGATAAAACAAATTTTTTAAGCAATAAATTTAATCAATAAGCAAATAATTTAATTAATAATCGATTATTTCTGCTCCGGAATAAAGACAAAAAAAAATTAAATTTGACTAGTGTAAATTTGTCCGGAGCATGCACAATGTAATCCCATTTAACGGTTTATTCATTGGCGTAACTGATATGAATGAATTCGTAATTTACATAACAGTCACTCATCCAGACTATAAGTTCTATTAAACAAAAAACCAGGTTTCTCACGGGCTGGCCAGAAACCTGAGCTGTCAATTTCAAGACCTCTAACAACCTTACATATGGCCTAAGAGGGTCGATTAAATGTGTAACCGGCACTGAGAATCTCTGCACTTCCCTTCCACCCCCAAATTGATACGTTTCGGGCCTGCACACTCACACTCTATTTAATACAGCTGATGGCATTCGCGGGGGGCATCATACTGACGAATTTTCTAAAAACTAAATCCCGGAACCAGGATTCAGCAATATGAAATTGATACCTAAGGAACATTATGAACTTGTCTCGATCTTTGATTTTCTTGGTGACGGTTTGTCTCATTTTTATTCGGGGGGAGAGGGGCCACAAATTTGACATTCTCACTTACGTCACTTCAGGTGATTATTAAAATCATTATTAATAACAAAATATTTCCAAGAACTTAAAAGTTACGAATGACTAAGTAATATAAACATAAATTGCGGCGATTAATAACAATGAAAAAACAAATCGAAAAAACCGATGATGAAGAGTTTATACTCCGCCATTTCTTGGTTTGTTGTTTGTTTAATTTAATTATAATAAGATAGCCTGAGATTATTAGATTACAAAGATTAGGGGTGGCCACTATTAATTTTAGTGTTCTGTGTTGGCTAACACGCCGCTCAAGTCAAATTTCTGGTTTGAGAACATTTTTCCCATTTAACCCGAGCAAAACGTTTCGCCTACTTTGAAAACTGCAGCATATTGAACATTAGGTTCCCGACTCCATTGAATAAATAAATAACTACGTGTGCATTATTTATGAAATAAAGTCTTTTAAGTGTGGATAAGTTATAAGTTCTGAGTGAGGACTTCTAAAAATATGCGAACCTCAGACATCAATGAACTTCTTCAACTTTCAGAAATTTAAGGAGAGAATCGGTACTCTGTGTAAACAAACAACAGATAAATAATGTAATAAGGCTAATAAAAAATTCCACTAGACACCTTTTTGTAACAAGCTAGAGTAATAAAAAAAAAAGACCAGAAACGAGAATATAAAGAATTACCGTTAGTATGAGAAAAAAAATAATTTCACGAGAACGTCATTGGTGGCTAATGGGCAAAATGTTGACAAAAAGTCAAGACTTGTCAAATTATCAAGTCGTAAATTAAGTAAAATTTCAAGGAAATTACCAAAAAAAAAATTCCTACAATCACGGCTGGGACAAATCGTGACTTTTGCATCCACTGTTAGTCGTAATATAAATTTAAACTTTTCCTTCACCCCCGCCCCCGCTTCTCACGAAGACAAGTCCAGCGAAGAGTAAGGGCGTGTCACGAAGACACGTCCATCTTTCAAATCAAAAGAATAACTTCCCACCCACAAATGAAAGCGATATTTAAGACACAAGTAACTTCGGTATTATTGTTACGTGATACAAAACTTGTTCAGAGGCAATAATTAATAAAATTACAATAACACCTGAGAAATTGAAATGAGGTGTGATAACGTGTCAACAATTGTAGGGCAGAGCTGCAGACGCGGAAGTTGTTTGCATGACATCTGTGTGTTTTGCAATCGTAATTCAAGACACGCTACTAGCATCGCCGAATGTTATGCAGAAGAGATGTAGGCTTCACCGGTGTCAGTTTCCTTTCCTCCTCCTCGATGAAGTCCATCCAAAGGAGATGAAATATTAATGTTTTCTTGTTGGCTATTATGCCGTCTCAAATTTTTCGACTGATAAGAGAATTTAAATTAACTCGGACGCTACGCCCTCTTTGAAAGATGCAGTGTAATGGTAAACTTATTTCGTAAGTAATGCACACCCTCAAACGTCTCTACGAAATGGGAATAAATTATTGTGTTTAGTGTGTTTCAAAATTAACACCAGACCTAAATCTCCTTTCGCGTTAAATTGTTGGCAACCCTGAGAAAAGAACAATTTGACAGTTGGGGTTTAGGGTTAGTAATAATGGACGCAATGTTTGAACTAATTAGACACCAAGCTTTTTAGTCTTTAGATTAGGTTATTAATCCAATGAATTATAGAGTACATAGGTTAGGGTAGCACTCTTTTGGCGAAATTTGTGGCCGCCAAACTCTATACCATAGGTGGGGAACCTGCGGCCTCCGCGAGGTTCTTGTGCGGCCCTTTGCCACCTAGTACAAAATGGTAGAGTTCGTTTCAACGCCATGACAGTTGCGCGAAAAACCCCGCCAAAGACAGTCATATTGTAACATGACGTCAGAATACGCTAAAAAGGATCCCAAAGAAATTTGGAAAAATGCTGTTGAATATCCATCGAGAACATGCTCGCCGTTTACTTTCCTGCTTCGGAAGTACCTACTGTTACGAGACAACATTTTCTTTCATGTCAAATATAAAAACAAATTTAAGAACGCAAATTACAGATGCAGAGGATCAATTAAAGCTGTGTGTTACGAAGCTTGACCCAAATATACAATTACTGTCAAACAAAAAACAAAGCCGAATAAGTCACTAACTTAGTGAATAAAAAAATATTTTTTATATTATTTTATATGTATATTATATTTAAAATTTTGTAGTATTATATTTTATTTTTTCTATATAATGCAATAAATCTATACAAAAACTATTTCACAAAAGACACTTCTTAGGTCAATCAGCTTAGGCGGCCTCTCTTATTGCTGCCTAATTTAAATGTGGCCTCTAATGGTAAAAAGGTTCCCCACCTCTGCTCTATATCATAAACTCTCAGCTGTTGCCTGTTGCCAAAAATTTACTGACGGCTAATTCAAATCTTCCGATAATTTCAAGCCACAACGGCATAACAACCAACATAGTAACATTACCATAATAGCAACCGCAAAAAATCTCAAGACCCACGTTACCAACCAACACGAAATATTGTCAGATGAAACCACTCAATCGATCTTCAGCTTCTGATCGAAGCCCTAATGGCTTAAACAAAGACGTTTTGTTTTTGCATTCACTCGAGATGGAAATGATTTTGCGAAATATTGCCCGCCGCCGCCTCCACCTCCAAAATAACAAAAGTATTTAGGTTCTGAGAGTCTTAGAAGAAGAATTAACTGGCACAATTATGCGAATTATTTTTCGCAAAAGTCCTCTTCGCTTCTTTTCGGAAGGCCAATAAGTCATCGGAAAACAAAACAGTTTGGCGCGACCATAACAACGAGCAGTCGTGCGACTTATACGCCAAAATTAGGTTCACGATTTTTTTCCAGTTCACGATTTCTTTCACTCGACATTATCTGATAAATTATTAGGAAGTCGAAATTTTTTTTTCTTTCCGTAATAACTCACATTTGATTTTTTTTTCTCAACTTCAACCTAAGCATTGTAATTACATATTTCTTTAGTAATGAGCTGAGTACAAATCTGTGGTATCCGGTTCATTACCGAACTCAGTTTTGTGAGACCCATGAAATACAAAACGAATTTGTGACAGAGACTGACTAATACTTAGCTTGAGACTTTGTTTTAATTTCAACAAATCTTGTGTTGAGGTATATATGACCAATGGTGCTGATTAATTGCTGATTAGAAACAAAATTGCTGGTTTAAAGCTTTTAGGAATGAAAATTTCTAAAATGTGTATAGTAAATGTGTTAGTAGTGAGTATTTAAACTTTTCCGCGGGTTTTAGTAACGTTACTTTGATATTAGTTATTACGTCACATCCGTCGCAGCAATTGGTGAGATGAAGTTATAAGCAAAACGCCTGGGAGAGTTAGAGAGAAGAAATTTGACGAAATCACCGATAAAGGTGTTATTGGTTGAAACTTTCAGCAGTCGGCTCTGTATAGGTAGTTGATACTGTACCGACAAACATATTTTTAAACCACAACGCGGGAGGAATAGTGGTTAAGTTCCTGACTTGGACACAAATGGTCGAATCCTCCTCCGCATCATGTTATACCCAAAAAGGGCGAAAAACTGGATTAGAGCCACCACATTTTTAAACCACAACTCCATATGACATGAAATTAGTTCAGACTTTAGTCTTCGAGTCTCACAACCAAAACAATATTATTAACTCTCCATTTTCTTTCATCTTGCTCTCCTTCCATAGTGTTTGAGAAACTGTTCAAACACCAAATATTACGAAAAACAAGTACACTCATCTCAAGTGGGCTAGGATTAGATCTCACACTTCACAAAGTGTTACAAATTTATAAGAACGGATGTCAGAAATCAAGGTTAGGTCTTCTGGTTAAAGCACCGTGCCTCTTTCCTTTTTGTAATTCTTCTCACGACCACCTTTTGACATCTTGAATAAGGTCATTTTCGATTTGCCAACGAAAGCTTGGTCAATTTTTATAGGCTCAGAAATTTTTTTTTTGCTTGCAGATGAGTAGTGGATGCGATTGCCCGGTCGTCCATACAGGGCCAACGTTGGCTTCAACTTGTGGCGGCTCCACTTTTATGCTATTCATGGGCCTGTTGGAGGTATTCATCCGTTCGCAGTGTGACTTGGAAGATCCTTGTGGAAGACCAAATGAAAAAATTAATTTTGATAACGAATATGACTTCATTGTTGTAGGAGGAGGAAGTGCTGGTGAGAAAATTATTGCACCTACAAATCTGCTTGTATTAGCCAAATATCATCTTGTTCATCCTAAAATTTGAAAAGTCATACTGCTTTAAGTTCAGGTTCTCAAATGTTTACTTTCATTTCGGTATAAATTATAAGTTTCCTCATGTTTGTTCTCAATTTGGCTAATTTAAAATTTTTAAAGCCCGTTAACCATTTTATAAAAATAATTTTATGCCTGAAAAATATTTATGTAAAACAGGATCCGTGGTCGCAAGCAGATTAAGCGAAGTGCCAAACTGGAAAGTATTGCTAATAGAAGCAGGAGGGAACGAACCGACGGGTACTCAGGTACCATCAATGTTCTTCAACTTCGTTGGCAGCAGCATAGATTGGAACTATAAAACAGAACCGGAAGAGAGAGCATGTTTGAATGAGGAAGAACGGAGATGCTCTTGGCCGAGAGGAAAGGTACGAAATATTTTAAATTTATCTTAACAACTTATCTGTTTTGAAAATTATTTTAAAAATCGATTTATAAACAAATTTCTCTAACTGTTACCGTTTTAATATTGTTTTTGTGTCACCGATCTATTAAGAAAATAAGCGGAAATTCAGCAACTCGGTGTTTCTTGCAATTTCAGGTATTGGGAGGAACCAGTGTTATGAACGGTATGATGTACATGAGAGGAAGTCGCCACGATTTCGATCAGTGGGCATCTCTGGGTAATGAAGGTTGGTCATACGAAGACGTCCTTCCATATTTTCTCAAATCGGAAGACAATCTTCAGTTTGATAGAATGGATCCTGGCTATCACGGCGTAGGTGGCTATTTAACCGTCACTCAGTTTCCATACCATCCTCCTCTGTCCTATGCCATTCTACAAGCAGGTAAAGAAATGGGTTACGAAGTCCGTGACCTTAACGGAAGAAAGCGCACAGGTTTTACAATAGCTCAGACCACAAGTAGAAACGGAAGCAGATTATCAGCGGCAAGGGCTTTCCTTAGACCTGTTAAGTCAAGACCGAATTTGCACATTTTGCTCAACACGACTGTCGCAAGGGTTCTCATTAATCAGGAAACAAAACAGGTAATATTTTTATCCATTATCTACTTAATAAGCTCTCAACATTCCGTGTTTGGCGTTAACCAGATGACTTAGTATTTGTAATTGAACATTTAACCTTCCAAATTTAAACACCTTCTGTTAAACATTTTCTGGTCTTGTGGCAACTACTCAAATGATTATAAAGAACTAATGATCCACTTAACCAAGCCCACAGTCACGTCGTGCCATTAATCCTCTCCTAACGTTTGTTCAATTTCTTCTCTTACCGCAATTTATTTATTATTTTTTACCGGTTTCATTCCGATTTAATTTTTAGCTCCGATCTGTCAACCTACCCTTTTCGTGTACGGTGTACATCAGCTTTAAAGGACCAGTTTTCGTTTCACCGTCTCACCAATACGTGTATGACATTATGTAATTATTTTCAGGTTTACGGAGTTGAAATCATTCATGACGGCAAGAGACAGCCCATTTTTGTAAGGCAAGAAGTGATAGTTTCAGGTGGAGCCGTTGCCTCTCCTCAAATACTTCTTCTCTCTGGTATTGGACCGAAGGAGGATTTGGTGAAGTTCCACATTCCCGTAATCCAAAACCTTCCTGGCGTTGGAAAGAATCTTCACAACCACGTGTCGTTCTTTTTAAATTTTTTCATCAACGACACAGACACGACTCCATTAAATTGGGCAACGGCAATGGAATACTTGCTATTCCGGGATGGCCTCATGTCAGGCACGGGAATTTCAGAAGTGACTGCGTTCCTTCCCTCCAAATATCAAAATCCAAACATAGATCATCCTGACTTGCAATATTTCTTCGGAGGTTACCTCGCTAACTGTGCCAAAACCGGTCAAGTGGGAGAAATATCAGGCGAGAATGCAAACAATCGTGTCATAAACATCATTCCATGTCTCCTTCATCCAAGAAGCAGAGGATATGTAACGCTGAAGTCATCCGACCCCATGGATCACCCAAAAATCGTGGCCCGGTATTTGACACATCCTGAAGATGCCAAACGATTAGTTGATGGCATCAAAATAGGCATTAAAATGACGGAAATGCCTGCTCTTAAGAGGTACGGATTCCGAATCGACCGAACGCCGGTACAAGGATGCGAGAATTTCACTTTCGGGTGTGACGAATACTGGCACTGTGCCGTGGCACGAGCAACAGGACCGGAAAACCACCAAGCTGGATCGTGTAAAATGGGACCTCCTCACGATGCTTTCGCTGTGGTAGATCCTCAACTTCGAGTTTACGGAGTGAAAGGCTTGAGAGTCGCAGACGCTTCGATTATGCCAGTTGTGATAAGTGCGAACACGAACGCTGCCGCTATTATGATAGCAGAAAAAGCCGCAGATTTTATTAAAAATCCACGACTAAGAAGATATGAATCTAGGTTTCAAAGTCCCAATTGGTATTAATTTATTGTAATATACTATTAGCTAACATAGTACAAGTCGATTAGTTTCAGTTCTGACACACGTTTCAAATCTAGTTCAACCAGTACATAGAGCACCAAAACAACAGCATCCACAGAGGTTAAATAAATCTCAGGCTACTTCAAACTTCATAATCCAAAACTGAAATCCTACAGACCCTACACAGTCACCATGTCAACAGTTATGTAATTAAAAATAAAAAGTTAAATAATTTAGTACGGTGTCGTGCCGCAAGTGCCACTGAATAGTACCATATTATATTAAGAATTTCATGTCAACATCAAAAGGATGAATATTTAATTTAAAAAAGACATTAAGGAGAAGTTCTTCAATAAGAAAGAAGATAAGCAGATTGAAAGTTAAAAACTTTGGGTAAAAATAAGTGTTAACAAGTGTGAGTGAAATCATGTCTAGTAAGTTAAAATAAATGCTTATTACAATTGTTACAAACAAAATTGATGTTATTTCAATTCCTGTTTTGATTATCTTAAAATTAAATTTCATTAAACACAACCATTCTAAATCTAACGTTTGAGAGTTTCTAATCGATTTTACAAAAAGAAATGATTCAAAGCAAAGTTGCAACCCGTACCGGAAGTGTCTATGTTTTTTGCATTTCTTAGAATTTCACGAGAAGGGAATTCTTGGAAATTCTCAACATACAAGAAATAAAATCAGAAAAAAACTTTTGAGCTTTTACTGCACGAAACCGTTTAATATGTACATGATCCAGGTTAAAAGAAAGTCCTTAATTTCGACTGAGAATCAATTAATTTGGTCCATTATTGTGTCTGTTAACGGCTTCATGGTTTAGCATTAACATATTTATACACCCTACCTTAAACAGAGAAGATAAGTTCCATACCTCCAAAAATCGATTATCTTCACGAATGATGAGACAAAATAAATGTGTTAACGCGTCAAAAAAAACACAAAAACTCAAAATAAAGTTTAAACACTGCAATCTTATTCACTGAAAATTAAGACTGTCGAGGGTGACGCCATTTTGGCGCAAAGACTGAAGCGCACTGTTTCACTATGGCGACAAAATGACGAAACCTTTGCACCTTAACTCAAGATGGCGACGAATGCCTTAAAATTCTTTAAAATTTGCTTGTTAATTTGGATTGTTTGGGTTATGGAAATTGTTATTCATTCTGATCCATGAAAAATAATAAGCTTCTTAATCATGATTGCTACCTGATAATGGTAGACACCATACCGGAAATAGTTGCGAATAGTTTTCAAAAAAGGCGGTGGATCAATGACGTCATATATCAAGAGATGAAATAAATTTAAACGTCCCCAAAACGTTACGTAAAATCTTATTAACATAACAAGGCCCATTACTATTCAAGACAAAACCAACCCCGAAGAAAGAAAAATAAATAAATAAAGAGAACAAATAAAAAAATAAAACAATGCCGTATAATTTGAAAGCATTTAAAAACAAATACAAAAATTAATACAATAAATTTTATAAACAACAATCCGGAAACAAAATATTAATGAGTAATAAATACAGAGAAATAATTAAATAAGACTAAAATAATAATTATTATTATGATAACAAAATGAAATTATTGTTATTAAATTAAGTGATGTTATTTTTAAAATAATCCTTATTTTAAATAAGGCGGTACATATTGTTACTTTAGGAAGCATCGGGTTAAATGAAAAATTGATGAACATGAAAGACTGGAGGAAATAGAATCAACAAAATCCATCACATCCCTTTTCTCACTTCGATTTTTCTTTTATCTCTAGCTTGACCTTTTCAACGACTTTTATTATATTATATTCCATAATATTTAAATTCAAATTAACACTAGATTTGAAGAGTGTCTATGAGTCAATTCAAATCTTATGCTGTTGTGTTTATCTTCAAAAAATTGTTTTGTCCTGACTGTAAAAATAGATTTATAATTAGAACCCATAACTCTAGTGTTAACAAATCGCTTTTCTCCAAAGGCAACTTGACACTACAAACCCATATTCCGATATTATTTGTGTCTTAAAAAACGGAATTTAAACTTCAAATATTTCAAATAACGAACCGACTGACTTTCATTAAACTAACTATACAATCAACAACCATAAAATCTAGCATTAAACAACTTAAACCTTAACCATTTACCAGTCACCGATAACATAACCAACCATAAAAGTCATTAATTACTTCAATCATAATTAATTAGAAGGAGAATTTTCCTGATTACTTCAATTACACGATTACTAAACTCAACTGGAAGAAAATTTGAATTGAATTATGTGACCATCAGCAGGAAGGTATCAGCTCAACGATTGACTGATACACCAAAATGGAGAAAGTACAGAAGGTTAGTAAGTGGAAGACTCAAATTATGATTTGGATGGGTTATATTATTAACTCAAATTATGTGTCTGTTCAAAGACAAATTCCTCCCAAATTAGTTGTTTAAGGATGATGAGTGTTTTTATACAGTGTTGCCATTTTTCTATTTTAATTTTTAAGTCATAAGCCCATTTTAAGTTTCTTATCTAAATGACAAAATAAATTAAGTTTGATAAATAAAAATTAAGTGAGCAAGTTGTTCCCATTGACACCCCCTGACACTAATTAAAAATTCATGAGACAAATTGCGGTTCAAATCCTAAAATCTATTTTCTTCATTAAACGGTCAAGGAACAACAACTTAAAACTTAACAAACGAAGTGAGGAACTGAGCAAGGATGACGATGCGACTAACAGAAATTCAACAACTTGTTAACGAAAGGTAAAGATAAACGACAAGAAGTTATTTATTTATCTAAAAACAAAACAAAACTTAGAACACATTGGTCACCAAACAAAATTAAGTTTCTAAATCGCAAAGACCGTTTCCATCAGAATCCACCATTTTTGTACTGATTTGAATTACGTCACCTTTTTGGAGAAGGTAAAAGAGTGGAAGATATACCATCCGACAACAGAAACAAAACTTTTCTAATACTCGAGTAGAAAACACTGTGTACCACCTATATAACAAACGAGACTCTAAAGTGAAAATTTTTATCAAACAGGATCGAGACTATACCTAACTCAACCAATAATCCCGCCACTTAAGATAAAATTAAAAATTCATAAATTAGTTTTGTTTTAACTACAGAGAAAATTTAAATTAAATTTTTTTTTTAGTTTTATAACAAAATTTTCCACCTAGATCTATTTAAAATTTAAATCTGAGCAACAAAATTTTTTTTTTAAAGCAAGATACGTCTAAATACGGCCAGTTAAGCTCTTCGAGTAAATAATTTATTAACTAAACTATTATCAAAAAGCCCAGCTAAATGATAAGTATAGCCAAAAGGTTAAAGGTCAGTTTCGAAAAATACAACAACAATTCCCAATCTGGCTTTAGAATGGCTTCGAACACCTTTTTACATAAATTTTTAACGGTTGCAAGAATTTCTACTAAAACTGTACTTTTGATTTTGATGATAAGTAGAATTAATCATCGTCTGTTTTGGCGTATATGAGAATATAAATTTTTATATATATACTAGTCTTAGAAGACAACCCCTCAAACATATTAAGCTTTGATTAATTCACAAACATAATCACTGATCTGAGTTATGATCTTGAGTGTTTATGAGTTAAGGAGGTAGTTGAACTCACATAGTATTGGCCCACAATTTTTATCTTCGCAGTTTTTGCTGTCAGTGAGCATTAATTAAAAATATTTTGCCACGCCGCTCATCAGTCTATTGTGAGCGACACCAAGCCGTCATAGTACAAATTTCAACGAGTTTGTTTTAGTACCTTGCGTCCAAGACGCCCCTGATTTTCGAGAGATGGTCTTATACGTCGAAACATACGATGATTAATTAATAATATAAGGCACGATTGGGTGGAGGATATTGAAGCCATAATATACAATATTTAGGGTAAGATATTTTAAAATTTTATACAATTACAACACCCGCAATTATGATTTTAGTTTTTGTTTTGATTTAAAAGACAAAAAATTGTACAAAATGATTTTCAAATTTTTACAAATCAATAAACTTATGTACTTAAAATAAGCAAAATTAAATAAGTCGCGCCTCTTGTACATAAAAAAAATTTGTTTCTCCAAGTTTTTTACTCATTCCTTTAAACATGTAAAAAATGAACACAGGGTAACATCAACGTCCCGATGATTTAATCCAAAAATTCAAAAAATCTTTAAAAGAAATCCCCAGTGTGTTTCGATTTGTCTAAATTTTATAAAGAAACAAAACAAAACAATTTTCATAAGTCACTCGCAAATTTTTAAAAATTTACTCATCCGCGTGAAATCCTAGGAACGATAAGTCACCACATAGAAACAACTTTAAAAATAAATCTTAGTCTTAAGTAAAATTTGAACTCATGCCTTACCACCCACATTATTTATTTATTTACAACAGTGATTCTCAATCTGATTGTGCCCTCCCGTGACTATTTACTGCGTCAAGAGATTCGAAAAGTGTGCCAAGCCAAAAATCACAATTTTTAGTTAATCACAAAACAATATTCTATTCCCTTAGCGATGCAATATCATTTTATATTTCATACAAAACAATCACTGCACGCCATATTTTAACAAAAAATAGATACACAGGTCCTTGAGTACATAAAAATCGACTTGTGAATTCATTTTTAGTGCGTTGCCAAACGTTTCAAAACCTTAAAAGTGGAAAAATAAAAAAAAAGGTTGAGAATCACTGATCGATAACATGTAAATAAAAAATTAACACAAGCAAAGATGCTTCCTAAGAATTATTCAAAAACCACGTTACATTCTTCAGTGTCATTACAGGAAGTTGTTAACAATAATCAATTCGACAAAGTATTCAGCAGAAAACTGAATCAGTGACCAAAAGGAGAGTTTGTCTTCCTGTTGGGAAGTGAATATTATTATTTATTTGGTTAAAGCATTAAATTAAATACAAAATAAATTTTATAGTTATTTTATTTACACTTTTGTACAAGAAAAAAGCTTTTTTTTGGAGAAATTAATGTTTTTTTTGCAAAGCATCTTTGGTTTTATCGCGAAAAAGTTTGAGAAGTGTTTGAACCGTTCAAAAAAAACTTACAAAATAATGTTAGGATTTCATTCAAAAAAAAATAATATTTTCATATAACCTAATAAAATCTAATAAAAACAGTTATAAAAAAATACAAATATTTCAGACATTGTTTATAAAAAAGAAATATGCGATTCAGAATGATGATGGTTTATGCTTCAACGATTAAAATTGCTAAATCAAACATTTTTTTTATTCAAAAATTGATAATCAAATCTGTTTATAAATTTCTCTTTTGTAAAGAAGCCAAAGCATGAAATGAATCTATCATTAAAGTCACAGATGAAATAAAAAAAACATTTTTGGTATTCTCTCTCGTTCTTAACTGTAAACTGACAAAAAGAAAGATCAGAGTTTAACACCAACACTCCCGTGTTGATGTGTTTTAATACTGCTATAGAACCATTTTGACACGACTTCGTTAGGCTTCCAAGTGCATTTTGTTTATTTAAAAACTGGCCACTCTGTGGAAGACCCTGTATTCACTTTGTACTTTTTGAATAAAACTTCGATATTTGTGATTTGTGTTGACCAAAGAAACTATTCGACGTGTGATTTTATTTATTTATTTATTTATCTGCGGTGCTAAACTTCGTCCGGACCCAACTCGCTTTCCTGTTCGTTATCGGTGCGCAATTTCGAAGACTGTTTACTCGATAAGTCATCGTCCTCGTCGTTCCGTTGAGCAGGAACTCGAGCTTCTAGAGCTCTTATGCGATTTTCATGTTTAACGATAATTGCTTTTAATTTGCGGATTTCCTCTTGAAACTGTTTAATTATATCCTCCTTCAAAATGAAAATAAAAAATTTAGACTCAGGCCTTCTGTTTATGAGAATGAATTTCATTCGATAATATGAATATTAAAGGGCATGCTTTTCACGAGAGCAACGATTGGTAGCAATTAACAATCCAAAAGTGAATCCTATACTGTAATTTAGACTTTTATGAACATCTTAATTTACTCAAAAGTGTTTGGAGACACACCAAAGGAATACAATAAAACCCTTACAAACCATCAATATCTCGATATACCAAACACAAATGTGCATTATTTATGAAACAACTCCCATGAATAAGTTGTAAAATGAATAAAAGTTTGTTCAGAGAACACTCCCACCCTTCCAAACGGGGTGAAATATTTAAAAGTACTTACGGGGATTGCGTTTTGAGCGCTGGATTTAGACCCTTTCGAGGAAACCTTATCTAATACATTCGCTTTCTTAATCACTTTGAGCTCAGATTTCTTGCTGCTAGGTACATATCCATCACGAAGGGATATTAAAATAGGCTCTGCATCGGTTCCTGCAAAAGGAAAAAATTTAAACTGATACAGTAAACTCGACCACCTAGTCATTCCAGTAATAATTAAAAGTTTCGTACCTGCTATCCATTCTTCAGCTGTTATTGCAGGTTCATCTCCCGGTGTATCTGGATACAAATCTTCTTGGAATAATTCAGACTGCAAAGACATAAACGAAAAGCGAATTATTCGAAGACTGCAAAAAATTCATTTGTCTTTAAAACATTCTTGAGTGTGAACACCGATACTCAAATACGCAGCCATGATATCAAATGAGGGATTACAATTACCTTTCTAGGAACAGTCATGGTGATTACTTGGCAAAAGCCAGAGTTGTTTAATCTATAAAACCTAGTTATTTCACAGGAATTGACGTCGCACCCTCTCTTTGGCATCATTCCTATTCCTCTTTGAGAATCAGGTGTTTGATAAGTATTAATGTAGTGCACAAACGGTGGTTCCGCAGTAATTTCAAAATATCTTATTACACTATCTCCCTAAAAAGTAAGAAAATACATTTAAGAATAGAAACCTTTCACCAAGTTAAGTGGGAAAAATTTTAAATGTATAACGAGATATCACCTTCCCACATAAATAGACTAGATTAGTATCAACGTCGTACAATGGAAACATGACCCCATTGCTTGTATCAAGTTCGACCATAACAATTGGTTCATTCAAATGTTCAGGTGCTCTTAGAGAGTATTGACGCTCCGACATTTTGCTGAAGCCTGTAGTGAATATGAGGCCACTTTTTAAAAATATTGCTCGAGATGCTTTTGATCCGTCATGGCACACAGCTTCCTATAAGAAAAGAAAATCACACTTTTAAAACTTCATTGCAAACTTCACTAGTCAGTTTCTATTAACTCAAATTCCAATGAAATACCCATGAATAACCACAAACAGTAGAATACTTGAATTTTTATACTCATTTGAGTTTTAGTTTCGTTTTTAATCTTCCATATATCAGGATAAGAGAGAGGATTCAAACTGGCCTAGGATTTGAGTTGAAATGTCTTATACCAAAAATCAATTTTTAACAAATCACCTATGACCTTTTTGACCTCTTAATAAAGTACAAACTCTCACCTCTTCTACTGCACCAGTACGAGGATTGATTATCCTCATTTTCTTATCCTTGCATGTAGTGAGAAGTTGAGAGCCATCCAGTTCAACAAGCACTATAAATAATGTCTGGATGACAATCTATCTCCACAAGAACATCTCCAGTTCCCACGTTCCAAATAACAACTTGATTGTCAGAGCCTAAATTGAATTAAAATTGGAAACAGTAATATTATTGTTCAAAAAATAAAATATTTGCTTTAATAGAAACATGGTCATATATTATAGGTGAAAAATTTTCAACATACCTGCAGTAAGCAAAACATTTTTGGCTGTAGGATGCCAAAGAACTAATCCTACTCTTCTCTGATGATAAATTAAATCAACGACTGGCTCAGTCAAAGTACGTGAGATGCCATTGTCTGGAATTTGCCAGACTTTAACGACACAATCTTCTGATCCAGAAGCGATGACATTATCATTGTGTGGACACCATGCAATATCAAGCACTGGCCCTTTATGACCACCTACCAATGGGTAATCTGCAGGAATTCTTCCAACCTATAAGTAATTATCATGAACAAACATTCCAAGATTGACCACAAAATCATTGTACAAAACAATTTTACCGACCTTATTCAAAGGCAAAACAATAAATGCACCACCACCAGCAGATTCCACAATGATAGCTAAAAACTTTGGATTAACAGCACAAAAAGTTGAATCCCATGATGATTTTGAAACTTTTATGTTGTCATAACATTGTTCTCGTTTTAAAGGAGAACCATAGACATGGCGAAATTTGCTACTGCGAACCACTCTGAAAGACATTTTTTACTGAAACTGAAGACAAAAAGTGTGTTTAAAATTTGATACTCCCACTGATTATTTAAGCAAACATATCAGTTACAAAATCTACATATTCAAGTCACCATCCACAAAAATATTCTACACATATAAGGATTAAACACTGGTAACAAAAAATGGGTGATTACAATTTCAAAAACCTAAATAGTAATAATTAATAAACACAGCAATCACTTAAAACACAACAATTATTACGGTTAAAAATAATCGCTGGGAAGCAATTAAGGCACTAAAAAGAAAATTTACGTATCGAATTCGAATTGAATGTGACAACGATAAAGAATAAATTTGATAAGTGAAATTTTATCTACTTGTGTAGCTTCAACACTGTTATACTAATACCATCACGTAAGCTAATTAGAAAGCGATTTTAAACATAATCAAATCAAATGAATGCAGTTAATATTGGAAAACCTCGGAGAAAAAAAAAACAGCAAAACTCTAAAAAAGAAGTTGGAGAAAATTTATCATCAAGACCCAAATAAAATTGGTTTCGAAAAACTGTCATTTAACCTAAAATAATTTCCCCCTCCTTAAAGCCTACATTAACGATGACATACTTCAAAAAAATTTAAATAAAAATTAAAAAAGCTTACTAATAAAAAATCCTACAGCACTGAAATTATGGTAACCAATGTGAACCACATTTAAACATTTAATTTCTAAATGTCCTTTTGGGGCTTTTTGATGTGTTTGGAGCAGATTCTTTATTGTCTAAAACAACCAGGTTTAACTTAGTCTTCTTTTATATCATAATCTGTTAATTTTTCCAATCTGAAATTATAAATTTGTTTTTAGTTTTTAAAACAAAAATTCTTACTTTCCTTTACCTTTGAAACTTTTGTGGGAGATCTATGGTTGACTAGTAAAAGTTCCTGATTGGTGAAATAATTGTCTAAAATTTCAGGGTTCACTCATATCCAGCTATATTCAAGGACAAAAATGGGGTTACAACTCATCTCAAATATAACTTTTGCAGACTTTCCAAATAATTAACTTGCCTTATTATTTTAATTTTTAAACATGACAGCCATTAAGAATCTAATTTTATACTTTTCCTGTCTTGATTCACTGCAGTCACATTACAACATTACAACATTATAAAATATTTCATTTCATCAACTTTTAAGATACTCTTCCAAACAAAATGATTCAAAGTTTATTTATTATAAGAAAATATTAGCAAAATGTTAAGTAATAGTTTACAATCAAATCAAATGGAAATATATTTAGAAAATGAATATGCAGTATAAAACTGACAACATAAAAGGCAGACTTATAATCTAATTATATATTTAAATCACATAACACAGAACTCACCTAATAAAAGCTTTCCTTTAGTAACAGTTTTGTTCATTTACTGGAACTTTTAGGTTGCTTTCAACCATTTTTAATTCTGAAACATGAAGATCTGGTTGAACCTATAAAAGCAAAATAAATTATTATATTTTTAACACTAGTTGAACCACTAATAACTATCTTGAGGTTATCTCATTTTAATGTGATTGAAGGTAATGATGGTGAAATTTATTAATAAGATAATTTTCTAAATATACAAAAATTTTTGAGAATTTATACATAACCTAAAAACAACTGAACTTTGGGTCAACTTTTGGTACTTTTAAATTCAAAGAAAAACCTAATTCAAGGGGTTATTAACAAATCTGATATAAATATTGTCAGGTTTATTCCATAAAATTTATTGCAATTTAAAAAGAGTTGTTTTAGCGGTTTCGTTTAACAATAACCCAAAATTTTAAAAGTACATTTTGATTTTAAGTGGACTATAAAATTGTTATATTAAAACAAAGCAATGCTTCTGTAAGCAGTGAATTGAAAAATTGATACTTACATCTAATGTGCATTCTGCCCCTCTCAATATTTTGACGTTCACCTTCATTATCTAAAGTAAACTCAAGAATTTAAAGAGAATGAAGCGAATTACTGATATTGATTAGTTTCTTTTGGAAGCCATTATAAAAAAAACTTAGAGTAAAAATTTTGGCACATTCTCGCCAACTGAAATTTTTTTATTTCCCTGCATTCAAATTCGGTTCAAAAGTCAAAACTTAAAAAAGTCTAAATTTCGTTAAAAAGTCCATTCTTCCTGTTGAAAAGAAGCTGTCATTTCTTATTTAGGAATTATTAAAATGTCTCATTCTGCACAAAACATTAAAACAATAAATATTTTACAAAAATTTCATTTCCAAATGTTTCATCCTGTCTATCCCATGTCTTCCCGATTTTTTATCTAGACACGCGGTTTCCATAGGATTTGCAAGTCCTTTAATCGGGTAAATAGCAATTTTTGTTTTCTAAAATACCTTCCACCCAAGAGTCCAGGCCATGTAAAATCACAAAGATGACGTGTGGGTAGTTGCGATTACCAATCCTGGTATTGGCTATTTTGCCGACGTTCTGTCGGCGGTTTGCTGTTGTCTTGCGGTTATTTCGAAAGACATCTTCCGTTCTTGAGCTTTTATTTTCAATTGTTGGGTCAGATAGAATTAAGGTGTTGGAGGAAGGAAGAAACCGAACTCATGTTTAGAGCACTTGTGTTCATATTTAAGTATCATACGCCATAAAGGTTCTTAAGAGAATGAAAAATTCTTTAACTTTTCAAGATAGTTTTTCAATATATTCTGGCATTTCTTTCACTCTTCTTAATAATTTTTTACTTTCTGCTCTTCTTTTATTTTTAATTCATACCACTCCATTCTGTTCCCTTTCCTCTTTCTTATCCTTTCATTCCTAATATTCTCCTCTATTAACTATTGGTATGATCTAATCCACATTT
The DNA here is from genome assembly GCA_016920875.1 of Columbicola columbae. Classification (NCBI taxonomy): domain Eukaryota; kingdom Metazoa; phylum Arthropoda; class Insecta; order Psocodea; family Philopteridae; genus Columbicola; species Columbicola columbae. The sequence goes on from JADMLL010000007.1 coordinate 9,507,491, forward strand.
AAAAGAGTTCCTTCTTTTGTTTTATGCTAGAACTAAGGCCCTGTTTTCCAAATACAACATCTCAAACCTAGACCTGCCAATTGTTGTCTTCAAAGTGGTAGTTACTTAGAGGGTAAATGAAAACTCTTTCAAATATCTCTCTCAGGTTTTAGGTCAATGACAAACCTTCCACAAAATTAATTTATCCTAAAACCTGAATTTTTAAACATCCCTTGTAAACAGCCATCTCTCCTAAGAAAGGACAATAACCTGTTAGGTGGTCTCGAAAATTAGAGGTTTATCAGGGAATAAATGAATTCATATGAAACTTCAAAGTGTGAAAAGCTTCAGTTTGACATTATAGGATCATTTTTAAACTTAAGTCTTGAAAGAACTGTTAACGTTTCAAAAACTTGGTTATTTACATAAATTTGTTGTATTAAAAATCGTTTTGTTTTCCAAGTAAAAATCGATAACGTCCAAAATCTGATGACTTCAACGTATGTGATTAATCATTATATAAAACAAATCAAAAACTTTTGAATTTGTTTTTCCTGTCATTTTGTAATGAAAAGTCGTAAAATATACCATACTCATTTTATTTTCTTTTAGCTGTCGTATTGAAATTAAAATGGGAAAAAAGAAATTTAAAATCGGATAAAACAACGAAAAACAATTTTGTGTATTTTTAGATGTACAAAAAGATGCTTTTAAGAAGTAAACTTCAAAAAAAAAATAGAAAGTAAGTCGAAGAATGTTTTAGTTGTTGAGTGGAAAATGATAATTTAGACCACCCAAATTCAAAGTTGTCTTAACTAATTGCATGAGTAGAAGTCTCTGTTACATATTGAGAGTAGGACGTCAATCAATGTGTCATTTTGTGTAAACCGTGCCACATGTTCTCCTTCCATTGACCGATTTAAATCTCTAATGTGAGATCCCAGCAGATTTCAAATGATGAATATTTATTTTCGTTTTTCTCTTTCTTAAAAAGTAACGGTACACTGCCAAAAGGGTTTTATGAGAAGAAATTTTTGAGCCACTGGCAAGCAAAGAGGAAGAAAATTTAATGACAAACAAAATTTTTCATTCCCTTTAATCATTAAGCATAATAGGTTTCAAGTATCATTAGGAAAAGAGATTAACAAAAATCTCAGAAACTAAGTTTAGGATATCAAGTTATTGTCATTTTCCTAGAAATAGATGCCTTTATTTAGTGTTCCATGGGAAACGAGGATGAAATCGAAAGGAGCTGAAGGCAAAAAGACAAAGAACAAAAGATAAAAAGAACCCGGTAAGAATTAATTAAATTTTAGTTTTATTTACAGAGAGCCCTATTTCTTTCCTATCGTGTTTACTTAGAAATTCATCGTGGCATCTCCCAAGTTGTAATTTTATCCGGCAAAACGATGAGCTTCAAAACTAAACTCCCAAATTGAATCAAATCTTCTTTTCATAGATTAAATAAACATGTCGACGAAATCCATGAGAGTGATAAGCGTTAAAATAAACATGGAATTCGCCTCCCGCAGAATAAAAATCTCCAAATCCGAAGGGTCTACCTTGTATTTTCAAAATCAGATCAGCTATTTTTGTTTATTGCAAAAACCAAATTTTATTCCTCCAAACACAGCAAAATGAAATTTCATTTATAAAACGTTTTGAAGAAAAAGGGTTGCTCAAAATAAATTTAACCTCATGACTTATGAGGAAGCACATTTCCTGGGTTTGAAGGAAGTTGGTCTGGATAAGGCCGAAGTTGTCTTTTAAAACTTACAGCAGCGAACCTTGAAAGACACCACCACCTTTATCCTTCAAATAGTGGTCGCAAACTTTAGCAAACCGGTCAAATTTTTACTAAACATAAGAAGACATTATTGTTGTATACTCATCCATACAATTTATTTTACTTCTTTATTGTGAAATGAGGTCTTAAATATAGAAATATGAGTTAAGGCGGATATAATACTGATGATAAAATACCAATTCCACACCAGGCACATGAAACTACTTTCAATAAATATGTTTAACCAAAATCAGTACCGTGCTTAAGGTGCCAAAGAATCGTATACCGAAAAGAAAGGAAAAGAACGAAGGGGTAGTAAAAGTTCAAAACGGAAAAACAAATCAAATTTCCATATATTACAATGAATGTAAACAAGTTTCACAATTGAAATGTCAAAATATTTACATTTCCAATAAATATGTGCAGTAAGTAAAAATTGGGGAATAGAGCAATCGAAGCTTCCTTGAATTGGTACTAATTTATTCAAAGTCTGGTATAGTTTTGTAAAGCCTAAAAATTTCTGTATAGCTTGTTTAAGCAGATAAGAAGCTATATATTAGCTACCGAAATAAGTCCCATAAAAACGTCAAGCCTCAAAGAAGTTAATTATAATAATGTAGAAGGGAAACCTAATTACGGATTTACACGATCCACTTAATCAGGATGAGTCACTCATTCTACAACCATACTAATCCTTTTAACAATGCCGTATGCCGGGGGTGTGTGTTCAAAGTTGTACGGGACTATTTCTTCCTATCGGTAGCTGTTATCGAGAGTATCAGACCACTGAAATTGAACTCAGTCCTTCCTTTGTGAAGGAAAGAAGAGGCCACTCTTTGTACAGTGCTGTAGTAACTGAATAAGCACCATAACGACATTTAAGGGCATTTATACTAAACCAGAAATATAGTTTGTTTAGGTTCAATAACGTTGAATTGATTGCCGTCGTTTGTTTCTCTTCTAATGGAGTTCCCAAGCACAAAGGTAATCCATAGGGTTTCCGTAATGAATATTTTTAAAAATTAAAGAAAAGGAGAGAATGAGTCAAAACCATGGGCTTAATGTAAACAAAGTCTTCATAAACACATTTACACAGTAAAAATAAACAAGAGAAAAGCAAAATAATGAAAGTAAATTATTTTTTTTTTTAATTTTGACTTTGATATTTTAACAGGATTCCCTTTGGTTCACTTGTTACTCAACTAACCATAATAAACTGATAAATTTTGTAACTAAATTGTGTTTATAAACAATTCAGTTCCCTGCCACCGCCATACTTTCTCCTCGCCCATTTGGGGTTCTTCGATTTCTTTCTTTCTTGAATAAATATTGGCAACCGAAACGCTAAACTCGCGCTTAACACTTACACGTATTCTAATCTTTATACTCAGTAATTCTAAACATTAATATCATATATCCTACCGGATGCTCCTCACCACTCAAAGCTGTATCACTTTACTTGGTTTCCTATTTTACACTTCAAACTACTACACACATGCTTGTAAGGAGGTT